>APFE030691351.1:45078-65445 GCA_000404065.3 Pinus taeda | reverse complement strand
GTGTTTCATTTTGTGAATTTTCCCTAAAAATCCCTGTTTTTATTTCCCATTCCTTATTAAAAATCCCTCCCCTAACAGTTCCCTTATGATTTTTCCCCTTGAAAGCAGCATACTTCTCAGCATTTTGCAGGCAGAGGCAGCAGTTCTATTTACCTTTCAGCTTGCTCATCTTGTTCCAAAACCATGTCAGACATCGAGAGTTATGAGCCTAGTGATGACCATTCATCATCTACAGAGGTGGTGGTACAGCGGAGGCTTCCTAAGAAGGGTGGTCACCATAGGAGACAGGAACCTACTCATTGGCAGCATTGTAGGCCTGTCCTTTGGCAATGAATGGTTTTCGGTACATGTCATGTTTTCAGTTCTGTGAGAGGTTTGCTCACATTCAGCATCATAGCAAGTTGGCACGTTTATTTGTTTTGCACCTTCATGATGGGCAGGTCACTCTTGCAGGGGTGAATTTTGTGCTATCTCCAGAGATGATTTCAGAGGCTACCGGGATACCAAATGTAGGAGAAGTGTGGCCCAAGCGCAAATTGCTGGACTTTATCTTTTTTGAGCCATATGTCAGGCCCTCATTTGTGAGCCACTTGTCAGGGGTCTTTCCTTCTAGATTCCTCCAGGCAGAGTATGCTTCGATCATGAAGCTTATCATGCAGTACTTTACATGTGAGGGAAGATTTTCACAGGTCTCCTCTTGTCACATTCGCATGTTGATGCACTTTACCAGGGTGAGGATGATGAACATCCCGATTTTCTTCTTCCAGGACATTCAGAGGATGTCATCCGTATTTCAGAGGAAGACCCTAGCCCAGCAGCATAGGAGTCTGTGCCATCATGGTCTCATTCAGCTTGTTGTTTCCCATCAGTTGAGGCAGCAGGGTATTTCATGGGAAGACTTCATTTCTCATGAGGTCTTTACAGCGCCATCACGGTCACAGCCAGAGCCAGGGAGAGGTCAGCCAGAGCCACAGATCATTCATGAGGAGGGAGGTCCATCACGCCAGGCAAAGATTATTGTATCGACACATGTTGTTTCCCCACTACAGTGTACATATCAGAGAGGTCATAGGACCCTATTTGCAGCAGCTCGACGAGTATTTTCTCCACAGTAGGTGGAAGGGGTCTCGTCGTCATCATCAGATTAGTGAGTGTTATCTCCACATCAGGTGGAAGGGTCCTCATTGCCGACAGCAGCACAGGTAGCAGAGAGGGGCAAGCAGCCCATGATTGAGGAGAGAGTGTCTGGTGCTCCGGTTATTGATCTCGATGCTCATTCTCCTAGCACAGAGCTCAAGGATATTATCCAAGAGAAAAGCGCCGAGATCCATTCGCTGCAGACACAATTACTGATGGAAAAATGGGTAATCAAATATTTGGAGCAGCGAAACAAACAACTGGAGGATGAGAAAGAATTGGATGAGCTATGGCGAATTCGAAGTGACCGAGTCATCAACCGTAGGAGGCCCGGTGACTTGCTGCCCAAAGAGAGAGAATCCATGCTTATCCGAGTCAACACACACTTAGAGGGGCTGTTGGCTAAGGCAAATCAAAACAACAAGTTGCTAAGAAACATGAAAAATCATTATTGGGCAAGAATGCATGTTTGCAAGGCGAAGATGAAAATTCTTCAAAGGAGGTTGACCAAGGCTCCCAAAGGAAGGAAGAAGACCAACCCGCTCAGTATCTTGGCCAAGGCCTCTCTCACTCACCACGGTACTCATTATCTTCCTCCCAGCAGAAAACCCAAGAGATTTTGAAAATTTTGAGGCATTTTTGGCATTTTTGGGAATTTTACAGGTTTTGGCCACTCGAGTGGTCTCACCCCGTACGAGACCAGTCGTCGATACAGCTCGGAATGGGGAAAAATCTACATGGTTGGATTTTTTATGCAAAATTACAATTGCCTATGAAAGGGTTTCAAATTTTGTGAAGATTTGGGCACCCAAAAGCTCAAAATACAGGCAAATTTTGACTTTCTACCCCTTTTTTGAGTTGCAGAAAGAAGTCTTGGGAGATTTGATTTTTGAGGGGTCAAATCAACTCAAAATTCAGAAATTCCAGTTGGGTTGGAAAGTAGACTTCCAGACCTTTCCAACAAGCTATCCTGCACCTGATTTGGACTCCGGGAAGGCCCTCAAACAGAGCTGTAAAAAGGTGCGACCAATCAAGCCAGAGGTGCGACCACTCAAGCAAAATTTGCCAATTTTTGACCAGTTCGGCCAGCAAAGCACAGTTTTCACTTGGGTTGACCATTTGGGCATGTAAATGATGGATTCTTGTGTAAATTTCATGGCATTAGATACTTTTACTCTTCTTTACCCCTTCTAGAAGCTTCTTTGATGTAAATAGTGTATATTTAATGCATGGATAGGTTTCCTAAGTTTTAGAGGCAAGTTGTTGAGCTGGCCTATTATCTAGTGACTGATTTAGAATTAGTTGTAACAGCTCCTAGGAAGCTGAGCTCGAACCCTAGAGGTGGGGGAAGAGGTTAGACCTTCTATATTATGCCTTCTCTTTCTCATTTTCATGGTTGGACTCTAGAGGGAGAAGCTCTATTGTATTTTTGACTTGTATTTCTGCAATTTGAGGAAAAGAAGGCCAGGGTTTTGCAGACTTCATTGTGGATTCTTGTGGATTATTATGTTGATGGTGTGTTTCCTACTTGTCATTGTAAATGTGTTTATGTGTTCCATTTCTTAATCTCTTGCTGCTATTTAAACAAAAGAAGTGATAAAGTTTGAATTCATGCATGCCATGCTCAGCTTTTAATTTTGTTTAAAATTTATGTTTTCCACTGTCTCGAGAGGATTCAAATTCATTGTTTGCCCTCTTTAGCTTCTCTTATTTCCTCCTTGATAATCTCTTTCAGCTAAAGGCATCAGCATAAACTCCTACCTTGCCCCAAAGACCCACCTGCAAAAACTGAGCTCAATCCCCGCACCCTGAATTGCACTCCCTCCAAATTGCCACCAAAAAACCCAAAAACTTTAAATCAGCCCTCCTTATCAGTTTACTAGCCTAAAATCCTTGTTCCTAATTGGTCAACTCATCCTATTAACAAAATCCACCGAGTTTTGACCCGAGAGAGCCTTCTCATACCTCGTAGGGCTAGCTACGAGGTGAAATGGTTTGATGTAGCTTTGAGGTTTGTCTATCTCAGCCTAGGTGAAATCTCAAACGCTAACAACTACCAAACAACGAGAATGCTAGAATCATAAAAAAACAAAACGAGACATATATCAGTAATGAGGAGTGACCCTACTGGGTTCACCAGGCAGTAATAGGCACGGAAGCAAGTGTCCAGAGCCACAACCCACCTGTAGACACAACCAACAGAGAGGCATTAGAGGTCTGACTACTCAAAATTGAACCAAAGGAGCATGCAACAACAAAGGAGAGGGATTGAAGGCTTACCAGAGAAGTGGACAACGCCAAGGAGAAGAACCCATAACTAGATCACAGCCACAAGGTGGAGTCCCTCCTCACAAGGAGCGTCTGCCCTTAGTAAAGACGAAAATTGCGAGAAGGAAATAAAGCAAGGACAGAGCGCTTCCCTTGCCCAGTGACAAGTAGAGCCAAGGACCTGGTCCCTTGTGACCGCAACCTGCAAGATATATAAACAGAGCAACCAGTTAACTAGAGAAATGACTAAGCTAGCCAATAAACAATTAAACAACAAAAGCAAACAAATAAAACCAAGATAGCAGGATGAAGGAAACCCTCCATGATAATTGACGAAACAACTAACATAATGTCCAGGATAAATCCAATAGTCAGTAGCTAAGGAGTTGTCAACGGAGATACCAGACTTTCAAGTAGAAGGGCCCATGGCCAAGTGTAGGTCAGGCACCATTACAACAACAACAACAACACCAAGTAACAGTGATAAACCCTCATAACAAACAATAGAACCACAATGTCAATTATGCCAATGTGAATGAGGGTTTGGGGTGTAAGCCAAGCGCGGGAGAACAAAGGTCGAGGCTGAGGCAGGTGTTCCTCACACTAACCACCTTACTCACTAATTGAATGTGCAATCAAAACCAAAATATCTATGTTTATTTTATTCTTAAATTAATCATACCATTAATTATTGATAGCTGCGAGGTTAAGAGGGCTGGTGCCATCAAGCGTTCCATAATTGCAAGGTTGAAGAAAAAACCATGGAGGAAACATCAAAACTGCTTTCAAGTTTAGGATCTAACCATCCTAAACTCAGAGAGGGATCTCTTTGTGAGATTTAGCGTTGTTTACTCAGAATTTCATGCTACTTATTAGGCTCCGAGTTTGGTTTTTGAATTGGTTTGGTTGGAACAACAAGGGAAGGCCATTGGGCAATTCAGTTAGAAGAGCTTGGGGTGATCAATTTGCAGAAGTATCAAGCTTAAGTGAAACATGCCAAGCTATTCATACTATTGGATCTTTTAGATTTAAATGAAATGAAGTAGAAGAAGGGGAATATATTCAATTGAAGCTAAAGAGTAATTAAGAATTCTTTAACTTGATATCAGAGGAAAACATGTAGAATTAACAACAACCAAAATAGGGTGATCTAGGTAACGAATCCTATTAATCATAGCTTCTATTGATTAATTTGGAATAGAGAATACATAAGTTTGATAGAAAAAGAAAATAAACAAAGAACAATAGATGCACTTGTTCGGTTGTGTTATATTCTTTCCACATAGTTAACAGGGGGTTTGAGGGGTACCCGTAACCCCACTTTATGGGGTCTGAGGCAGCGCCCCAGATAATTTTGGTGTTGGATCCTATGTCAGGTTGGGTGGAACCACCTATGGTTTTATGCATGATTTTTGCACATGTTTTTGGATGCGATGGTTATTCAGTCCATGGTATTGGATGCGATGGTTTTCGGTCCATGGTATTGGATGCAATGGTTTTCGGTCCATGTTATTAGATGCTTCGGCATGTATAAATATATATTATAACATTGAAAGGAACATAATGGAAAATCAAGCTGGTAGTCCCAGTTTTGGGATCCATTGGGAAAATCTCTGTGTATATGTGTTTTATGTGTTATGCTCTTGCATTGTTTATTTTTCTGTGTTTTAGAATTCATATGCAAGAAATTTCTGTACGGGGTTAAAACCTACATTTGGTATTAGAGCCAGGTTTTTTGCTTCAAGGGGACACCTTTGTTGCTCAGGGGTTTCAGTCAGGCGTGTGGTAGAACTTGTTTAGTGGGAGATCTACGAGATCGTTTCTGGTGGTGAAAGAAGATGGCGAGTGGTGGAAAGATAGAGATCGAAAAATTTAATGGTCAGAGTTTTGAGTTGTCGAAACTCAAGATGGAGGATCTGTTGGTGGAAAAAGATCAGTGGATCGTGGTAGATCCAAGTACTAAACCAATGGGAGTGACCGATGAAGAATGGAAGAAGTTGGATAGGAAGGAAAAGAGTAAAATACGATTGTGTGTCTCAGATTTAGTATTGTTGAATGTATCAGGGGAAGCTACGACAAAGGCTTTGTGGGACAAGTTAGGGACTTTGTGCCAATCTAAGTCTCTGGTGAATAAACTGTTCCTTTGGAAAAAGCTGTATAACCTAAGGATGAGAGATGGAGACTCGGTGACAGAGCATCTGAATGCGTTTAATACTGTGGTAAGTCAGTTAGCATCTGTTGATATTAAAATTTCAGATGAAGATAAGTGCATCAATTTGTTGTGTTCTCTACCAGATTCATGGGATATTTTGGTTATTGCAATAGGTAGCAATGCAACTACCTTGCATTTTGATGAGATAGTCTCATCCTTGCTGACAGAGGAAATGAGATGGAAAAATATGGAGAGCCAAAATGGTGATGCCTTGTCTGTATGAGGACGGTCCCAGAACAGAAACAAAAATAAGTCATCGAGTGGGAGATCTAAATCTCCAGGAAAAATTTTGAAAGTGGTGTGCTAGAAATGTGGAAAGGAAGGGCACTTCAAAAGGGACTGTAAATCTGAAGCTCTTGATAAAGGAAATGGATCTGATGATGCTCCTTCTACAGAGGCGAAAACCACCTCAGATGAAGGTGGCAATGTTTACTTGGCTTCTTCAAGTACACCTGTAGATCATGAGGCATGGTTGATTGACTCAGGTGCATCCTTTCACTTCACTCCCCATAGAGAGTGGTTCTGCGAGTATGAGAAATATGATGGTGGTGATGTCTTCTTGGGGGATGACAGGAAGGCCAGAATCATTGATCGCGGAAAATTAAAGTTTAAGTTGCAAGGTGGTAGGGTTAGAACACTTTCAGGTGTTCTACATATTCCTGCGTTGGCCAAAAATTGAATTTTTGTAAGCAAGCTGGATGATTCAGGTGTAAAAACAGTGTTTGAGAAGGATACCTACAAGATGGTTTGGGGAGCACTAGTATTGATGCGGGGAGTTCGGACTAGAACTCTATACAAGCTGCAAGGTGGCACTGTTGTTGATGGGTGCAACAGTTCTGTGGTTCTTCAAAGTGGAGCAGAAAATCTAGTCGTCTATGGAGAGAGGACCATGTTGTGGCATCAAATCCTTGGACATATTTGAGAGAAGGGCCTTCGAATACTTCATCGTAAATATATGGTAGAAGGTATGAGTAATAGCTCTCTGGATTTTGATTTCCATGAAAATTGTGTGTATGGGAAGCATAATCGGGTGAGTTTCCCCTCTCGAAGTAAGAGGGCGAAACAGATATTAGAGCTTGTGCACAGTGATGTGTTTGGACCTGTGAAGGTTCCATCACTGGGTAAGTTTGTGTACTATGTATCATTTATAGATGACTTCTCAAGGAATACATGGATATATTTCCTTAAGGAGAAATATGAAGTCTTTGACAAGTTTAAGGAATTCAAGGCTCTGGTGGAAAACCAAACAGAGAAGAAGATAAAGTTTTTGAGGATAGATAATGGTGTAGAATTTTGCAGTAAGGAATTTGAAGAATTTTGTAAGAAGTGTGGTATAGCACAGTAGAAGTCTACTCCATATACACCTCAGCAAAATGGAGTTGCAGAAAGAATGAATAAGATTTTTATGGAAATGGCAAGAAGCATGCTCAGTGGTGTCAGGTTAGGATAGGAATTTTGGGCAGAGACGGTAGATATTGCATGTTACCTAGTCAACAGGTCACCTTCATTAGTGTTGGAGGATAAGGCTCTACAAGAGGTATGGACTTGTAAGAAACCCTCTCTTTCACATCTAAGGATATTTGGATGTGATGCATATGTACATGTTCCAAAGGAGAAATAGACCAGGTTGGATAGTAAATCAGAAAAGTGCATCTTTATTGGGTATAAGAATGGTTTGGAGGGTTATAAGCTTTGGAACCCAGTAACAAGGAAGGTTGTGTACAGCCGAGATGTGGTGCTTAGAGAGGTGAAAGATGTTATTAAACATGAAGTCCAACCAAAGGAACCTGAGAAGATAGAGTTTGAGCTAAAGGAGGAAGAATCAGACTCTACAACAGAGGAGGAATCAGAAGATGAAGAGCCACAAACTCCGGGTGTAAGAAGATCAGTTCGAGAAAGAAGGCAGTGATAAAGGTATATTCCATCTGCTTTTTATTCAATTTTTTCTTTATTTATTACTGATGATGATCCCAGAACTGTGAAGGAAGTAGTGGATTCAGAGGATGGAAAACTATAAAAAGAGGCCATGGTTGATGAAATGGCATCTTTGGACAAAAATGAGGCTTCGGATCTGGGGGAGTTTCCAATTGGAAGGAAACCCATTGGTAGAAAATGGGCGTTCAAAAAGAAGACAAATGTAGAAGGAGAAGTGGAGAAATACAAAGCTTGGTTGGTAGCAAAAGGTTATTCTCAGTTGCCGAGAATTGATTTTGGTGATATTTTTTCTCCTATTGCCAAGGTAACTTCTATTAGATTGCTTTTATCTGTTGCTGCTACTTTTGATTTTGAGGTAGAACAGATGGATGTGAAGACATCATTTCTTCATGAGTATCTGGAAGAGGATATCTACATGAAACAACCTGAAGGCTTTGCGGTGGAGGGTAAGAAAGTACTGGTATGCAAGTTAATGAAGTCTCCGTATGGGTTAAAACAATCACTAAGGATGTGGTATCAGAAATTTGATACATTTATACAAGGACTTGGCTTCACCAGAAGCAAAGCAGATCATTTTGTGTATTCAAATTAATTGGTGACCATGTTATTTATTTGGTCTTGTATGTGGATGATATGTTGCAGGCTGGAAATGACAAATAAATTATCCAGGATTTGAAAACCCAATTGTCCTCCAAATTCGACATGAAAGATCTTGGTGCTGCAAACTATATTTTGGACATGGAAATTAAAAGAGATCGGGAAAAGAGGAAGCTCTGGTTAAACCAGAGGAAATATGTTGAGACAATATTGCAGAGGTTTAACATGCAGGATAGTAAACTGGTGAAGGTTCCTATTCTTGTAAGTGTAAAGTTATTTGCTGAACAGTGTCCCAAGACACAAGAAGAGGAATAGAATATGTCCCGTGTTCCATATGCAAGTGCAGTCGATAGCCTGATGTATGTAATATTCTGTACTAGACCAGACATTGCACATGCAGTGGGAGTATTGAGCAGGTTTATATCTAAAATAGGAAAGGAGCATTGGACAACATTAAAGCGGGGTTTTAGGTATTTTCCTAGCACTAGTGATTATGGTTCGTGCTACCAAGGAAGACTAGGATTGGACAGAGTGTTGGATATTCATGTCTTTGTTGACGCAGACTGGGCTGGAGATCTGGATCAGGGAAGATCCACAAGTGGGTATGCGTTTAACCTATTTGGAGGTGCAGTCACTTGGATGAGTAAGAAACAATCTGTAGTGGCACTATCAACTACAAAGGCAGAATACATGGCAACCACTCATGCAAGCAAGGAATGAGTTTGGTTGTAGATATTGCGTTCGAGTATGGGGTTAGTATAGGAAGCTATAAGGATAGACCGTGACAGCCAAAGTGCAATTTTCCTGGCAAAGAACCCTGCATATCATTCAAAGACAAGGCACATTGATGTTCAGTATCACTCTGTGAGGGATATGATAGAAAAAAATGGTGTTTCTAGTAAAGGCGGACACTTTGAAGAATACTATAGATGCATTGACAAAATCTGTGAGCTCCGAGAAGTTTTCTTGGTATAGAGAAGCAACGGGCGTTTCATGGATGGAAAAATGACTAAGCTCTCCTGTGCCCCCTATGGAAAGAAAACAACAACTGGGAGAATGTTGGGTTGTGTTATATTCTTTCCACGTAGTTAATAGGGGGTTTGAGGGGTACCCGTAACCCCACTTTATGGCGTATGGGATACTGCCCCAGAAAATTTTGATTTTGGACCCTATATTAGGTTGGGCGGAACCACCTATGGTTTTGTGCATGATTTTTGCACATGTTTTTTGGATGTGATGGTTATTTGGTCCATGGTATTTGACGCGATGGTTTTTGGTCGAGGGTATTGGATGTGATGGTTTTCAGTCCATGGTATTGGATGCTTCGACATGTATAAATATGTATTATAGCTTTGAAAGGAACATAATGAAAAATCAAGCTAGTAGTCCCAGTTTTGTGATCTAGTGGGAAAATCTTTGTGTATATGTGTTTTATGTGTTATGCTCTCACATTGTTTATTTTCTATGTTTTAGAATTTGTATGCAAGTAATTTCTGTACGGGGTTAAAACCTACAGCACTTCACCAATAGATAGGACACATGAATCCTGAAACAACTTGTCTTGTATTACTGCAAAATGTCACTTGAACTCACTGAACAACTTCACAATGAATGGTAGTCTTTCTCATTACAAATCCCAAAATCTATTACTTCAAATTATGAAGTATTTATACAAATTCTAAACTAAAATATCTTGATAAAAATCTCAAGATATTTTTACAAATATCCTAAACTGTTTTACACAAATAGAAACGAAATGTAGGAAATTCAAGACTAATGTATCTATTTGGCACTATCATTATGTATTTCTATTGACAAAGAAGAGAAATTCAAGTTTGATTGCAACTCTTAGTTGACGAGGTGGCTAACTGTCTTTGAACATTTTCCTCTCAAAATCCTAAAAAATAGGGTTTGGTCATCCATTTGAATATCTCAATCTGAGATAGCTTTATAAAAAGTGAGACAGATTATTGTAGATAAATATCTTCTTGAGATAAATGTCTCTTAGTTTCCAAAAATTCAGCTCCATTTGTTTCGAATATTTATGCGAAAAGGTGACTGAAACAGGAATTTGCATGATCCAAAAAATAGGCTATAAATATGTAAATGTATCTCTCATTCTGCAATAGTTGTGTAAAATATGAAGTAGGTTATTGTACGTTGGCATATTAAGGACACAAACCACCTCCATTTTCTCAATATTCACCTCTTATTGGCCACAATTGTTCTACAAAAGTATTGCTAAACACGAAAATTTGGGAAAATATGTCTACAAAGCTTCATCTGTACATTCCAAACTGTAGTGGCGTTAGAAAACTGAGAGATGTTTTTATACATGGGAATGTTGATAGAAAAAAATCTTTCAGTTTCTGAAATTATCCTCATTGGTTTGAAAACAATGTTTGAAGTCAATGTGGCGTATAGGAAAAAGCATAGATTCAATTGATCATGAGACAGATGAATGACGTGGATGCGAGAAAGCTGCAACTGTTTAACCCCATGTGACAAAATCCCTTTTTGTTGTTTTCAACCTTATAATAAAATCAAACTATAGTACCAAGGCCTTTATTATAGTTTTATTTAATCACATTTAAATGATGTAATTAATTTAATCAAAACATACTTAATTATCCTTTAATGTTGCAGTTCATCTTCCAAGCATTTTTTTTCTTAAGCTTTTGACCTTTTTTGGAAATAATTTACAATATGGAATATTATTTACAATATACAAAATGTATTAATCATCATCTATAATTAAGCAATCCTATAAAAATTATAGGACCCTAACAGTGGCTCCAGCTAGGGATGGCACTTCCTAGTGAAGTATCAAGAACACCATAGACTTGTAGCCTAATCCATTGTATTGATCCCAAAATCTACAACCTGTTCTGCCATAAAATATCTGCTACTAAAAAATTCTCAAACTAAAATCAAAAACATTATTCACACTGAAATTTGAAATATACACTGAACTGAAAGTCATACTGTAATTTGAAAATGCAACTGGAAAGGATGCTTTCAAAAACACAAATGCTCAAGGTACTAAGCTTATTTGCACTCTGCTACCTACATTAATATGATAAAATCACTACCATATCAAGTGATAACAAACATCCAGTGCAACCATTCAATAAAATGGATACTTAACTGAAGTTTTTTTTCTACTTCTTTAGGTGGAAAAATAAATTCAGAAAATGACAACTCAACTTTTCCACTAGATCCAATATCTGCATTAATGAATCTGGAAAATTTCCCCTTCACTAATGAATGCAATAAACTAACCAAAGGATCATGGAAAACATGAAACATAAGATCTTCATCATGTAAATCTGATTTGTCTTTAATCACTGAAGAAAACAATACTTATTGAAAATGCTCTTGTGGATCAAGAGGATTAAGCTCTGCTAGTTCTTCTTTCGAATCACAAGACTATTGTAAATCAACAAATGAATGTTCAAAAATTTTCTCAATGACCTTTAATTGCTCATTAGTACAAATATTTTTTTCTTTAATTTGATCTTCTGCACTTGAGACAACCACAGAGTTAATGTGTTCATCCATGGTATCTGAAATATCCTATTGATTTTCAGTATTGTCCTCTTCTTGATTAGGTTCAGGCTAGTTAATTTCTTGCTTTACCTCTCGCTGATCAGTTTGTCGTGGTGATGCAAGAATTGTTTCATGTGGGGGATCTTCATTAACATATAGACAACATACATCCTCGGTTTCTTCCTAAGTGGAAGACAATTCAAGAAAGACTTCTACTTTTATTTCATAATGTTGAAAAAGATTTCCATTTAATGCCTCTAGTATTTCATCATTTGTGAACTGATTTTCATCATAGTAATCTTCTAGATATTGAATAAAACTTTCAAAATGATAACAACAATTTTGAATCAACAACAAATATGGATAATCCCATATGTATTTCTCACAAAAAATAGTATGAAAATGCTTTAACGAACATATACTAGTAGTAGCCAGATTTTCATACCAAGACCTAACCTTTCCTCCAAAGTTGCCATAAAATTTTTCATAAGACAATCTCAAGAAATTATATTTTAAGCTTATGGATGTGCATATGAAACCTCAATAAATGTGCAATATTATCATCTCCTTTTTGATCTTTAAACAATGGAAGATACATTAACCAATCATAGTTGGGCATGGGATTTGGAAAACCTAGAATTCTTGATCTCTCCATAGGAGCATACCTATGTTGTATTCTTGAACTCATTTTTAAAACAATAAAAAATGGAATAGGGTCACCATGAGTGCTTTACAACTCTAGATCCTTTGATAAGGGAGTCACCATGCAAAGTTTGAGCTCTAGATTCTTGAAATCTGAAGTCGCCAGGTGAATAATTCAGCCTTCTTGTGCCTGAACATTGTTCACCATCATCAATCAGATCTAGAACTTGAGACACTTTTATGAGGAAGATAAAATTTCCTTCCCACTATGGTCACCACTAAGTTATCCTTCCATAATTTTAAGGCTAAAGAAAAAACCATGGAGGCAACATCAAAACCACTTTGGAGTTTAGGATCTAGTCCTCCTAAACTTAGAGAGGGATCGCTCTATGAGATTTAGCTTTGTTTACTGACAATTTCAAGCTATTTATTGGGCTTAGAGTTTGGTTTTTGAGTTAATTTGGTTGGAACAACGAGGGAAGGCCATTGGGAAATGGAGTTAGAAGAGATTGGGGTGATCAATTTGCAGAAGTATCAAGTTTAAGTGAAACAAGGCAAGCTAGGAATACTATTGGATCTTTTAGATTTAAATGAAATTAAGTAGAAGAAGGGAAATGGATTCAATTGAAGCTAAAGAGCAATGAAGAATGTTTTAACTTGATATGAAAGGAAAACATGTAGAATTAAAATAACCAAAATAGGGCTATAGGTAACGAATCCTATTTATCACAATTTCTGTTGATTAATTTAGAATAGAGAATACATAAGCATGATAGACAAAGAAAATAAACAAAGAAATGTAGATTCACTTCACCAATAGATATGACACATGAATATTGAAACAACTTGTCTTGTATTACTGCAAAAGGTCACTTGAACTCAGTGAACAATTTTACAATGAATGGTAGTCTTTCTCATTACAAATCCCAACAAATATTACTTCAAATTATAAAGTATTTATACAAATTCTAAACTAAAATATCTTGATAAAATTCTAAATATCTATTTACAAATATCCTAAACTGTTTTACACAAATAGAAATGAAATGTAGGACATTCAAAATTAATGTATCTACTTGGCACTATCATTATCGATTTTTTGTGACAAAGAAGAGAAATTCGAATTTGATTGCAACTCTTAGTTGATGAGGTGGCTAACTCTCTTTGAACATTTTCTTCTTGAAATCCTACAAAATAGGGTTTGGTGATCCCTTTGCACATCTCAATCTGAGATTTAACTATACAAAGTGAGAGAGGTTATTTTAGATAAATATGTTCTTGAGATAAACCTATCTAAGTTTCCAAAAATTTAGCTCCATCGGTTCCCAATATTCTCTGCAAAAAGGTGTTTGAAACAAAGCTTTGTAGAGTCTGAAAATAGGTTGTAAAGATGTAAATGTATCTCTCATTGTGTAATAGCTATGTAAAATATGAACTAGGTTATTGTACTTTGGCATATTAGGAACACAAATGCCCTAAATTTTCTCAAGAGTCATCTCTCATTGGCTACAATATGTTCTGTAAATGTATGACTAAAGAAGAAAATTTGGGAAACTATGTCTACCAAGCTTCATCTGTATATCCGAAACCATAATAGCTGTTAGAAAACTCAGAGACGTTTTTGTACATGAGGATGTTGGCAGAAAAAACTTGTTTCAGATTCTGAAAATTCATCCTCATTGGTTTGGAAACAATGTTTGAAGTCAATGTGGTGTATACGAAAAAGCATAGATTCAAATCATGAGATGAATGAATTAGTGGGTGTCGCAACGCTGCAAGTGTTTAACCCATGTGAGAAAATCCCTTTTTGTGGTTTTCAACCTTATAATAAAATCAAACTATAGTACCAATCCCTTTATTACAGTTTTATTTAATCACATTTAAATGATGTGATTAATTTAATCTAAACATACTTGGTTATCTTCTAATGCTACATTTTGTATTGCAAGCATATTTATTTTGTTTTTCTGAAGGTTTCGACTCTTTTTTGAAATAATTTACAATATCCAAAATATAATCATGAGCTAAAATTAAGAAATCCTATAAAAATTGTAGTACCCTAACATATTCCATATTATGAAGCTTCTTCTTTTACATTAGATATCTAAACATAGCCACACTTTAAATGGGGGACATGCCATCTTTGATCAAGAGGATAGGATAAAGAGTATTTTCCTTGATCTTGATCTTGAGGTTATAGGTTATGAATTGATTTTGTATCATCTCAATATTTCTCCATAACTCCTTAGATATACTGCACCCCCAAACTTCACAATCGTATAAGAGGGTGACTAGAGCCTGAAAGAGGAACCTTCTTTTACTCCAAATGTAAGGATTGACTCACTTACAATTTTTTTCAAGATCATAATAAGCTTTCCAACCTCCACTAATTCTTTTCTTGATTTTCCAGTTCCAGTTGAACTAATGAGGAATGTCAATAGCCAAATATTTATAAGAAGAAACCTGGTCAAAACAATGGTTATCATAGATGAAACTACCATGGGTTATCTTTTTGGATTTAATAATCATGACTTTAGTCTTGTCAGTATTAACTTTCATACCCATCTTGGAGCAGTAGGCACGGAGAGTCTTAAGTTGCTTGTCTACGTCATCATGGCCCCTTGCAAGAAGAACGATATCATCAACATAAATGAGAAGAGTAATGAGAATGAGCTCGGTGCCTTTGAAGTTGGCAATTTCTAGACACTCCTCTAGTTTATCTATGTAAACACCAAAAAGCGTAGGGGAAAGGCGACAACCTTCATTAACCCAGATATTACATTTGATATCTTTAGATTGCCCTTCATTGGCCTTAAGCTTGAAAATGACAGTATGGTAGAGATGGATCACATCAATCCTTAGTTTAGGAGGAACCATGATCTGTTCATGCCTCCCCTAGAACTTATTTATGGACACACTATAGGAATCTTTTCAAAATTGCACAAAACAACCTAAGAGATCAATTTAGTATTGTGACATTCCCGCATCATAATCCTAAAGGTGAAAAAGTGATTGATAATAGAGTAATATTAATACAAATATATCAAATCAATAATCTGTTATAGTACATCTTTTTATTCACAATTATTTTTATAATTAAAAATAAGAAAACTAGTTATGATTTTTTTTGGGAGTATATATATATATATATATATATATATAATATGAGTTATGACTTTTATTTTTTAAATATGGTTTTTTATAATTATTATTTATTAACAAAAAATTAAAATATTGATTTTTATTTCTAATTTGAATGATTTAGATATTTTATGTGATTATATTAATCATATGGAATAATTGGACAATATATTTGGTTTGGTTTTTTAATTATATTTGTCTAGATTCATCTTAACTTGGGATGTACCAATGGCATCAAATCTCTTTTCATGTAAACCTTTCTTAAGTTCTACAACATATAGTATTAGGTATGGTGGGTATATTTTAGTCAAGCCCAAAAGGAGTCACTATAGATCACGGTTTGTGGTACCCAAGGGGCCTTCTTTTTAGGTAGTGGTTTGGTCTAGTGGGTCAGTAAGAAATAAACATCCCTTAAAAAACAATTTCTAGATCAAGGAACATTGTTTCATTATCTAGAATGATTGTGGGCATAAAGCTATGTCTCCTTGAACATATGTTTTCTTCAACACTTCTTTCCACAGGGTTTCTTCTTGGGTGACAAATATTCACACTAGTTTTGCTACTATTGCATTATTCATTAGAAATGGATTTCATGTTCCCAAATCCTTATGATTTTTAGAGGACTTCATTAGAGCCTATTCAACCAAATGAAATCTTTGGATCTTTCCTTACCATCTTCCCATAGGAATTTGCAATTTTATTTTGCTAAAGCCGAAAGGATGCTCTATGGAGCAAGGACAACTAAGAATCAATATAAAGGAAAAGTAGAGAGAACTAACTTGATAAGAACAGTACACCCAACAAGGTTGATCCATCGAGCTCACCAAGAGGCAATTTGTTTTTTAAATTTTGCTAGGATTTCTTCCCATGCTTGAGATGAAATTGGTTTTAGATATATTAGAATTCCTAGATATTTGAATTGCTTCCATGTTTCAATTGTTTGAAAACCCAAAATTCTTCCAATTTGTTTGTCTTCCTTAATGATACATTATGTATAAATATGATAATAATATTTTTTTTTAAACTTCTAGTTATTACTGTGGAGGAAACACCAAAAAGAGCGTGTCATCATCAAATTGAGAGTGATTTATGCTTTTGATACCTAAAATATAATTCTCAAAAGGTTAACACATCTCTTTCATATTCCAGCTTATGGCTAAGAGGATATGCCAAGGTAATATGTAAGAAAGGAGATACATTGAAGCATTACTGAGGCCCTCAAGAGGCTTGCAAGAAACCAACCACTCTTACATTAACCAAGGGAGAAATCCATGGAACTTTGATACATAAAAAAAACTCATCAAGTAAATTTAGAATTAGTTCAAATATTCCATTACTTTGAAGAGAAACCTGTGACTTAATTTGTCAAAAGCATTTTCCATATCTAGTTTGATGATCATGCCCTTATCCTTTTTATTTTAGCTAGAGTTGATTGCCTCTTGAATAAAGATGACATTACCAAATATCTATCTCTCATGCATGAATCCTCCCTAATTTCTTAAGATGATTTTGGGTAGAACAGGCTTAAGATTTTTTTCCAAAATCTTTAAGATTACTTTATAAGATACAATAGAGAGTGATATTGCTCAAAATCTTGAAAAGGAAGTAAGATTGGAATCTTTTGGATCAGAGATTAAAAGGAAGAATTAATTCCACCCCTTTTATATTTTTTCTTTAAAGTACAACCCACCATTCTACAAAAATAATATTTTACTACCTCCAAAAATTGTTGGTAAAAATGAGTAGTGAATCCATCCTTGTGCATTTTGTAGATTAAAGGAAAAGACATCTTGGTGGATTTCTTATTTTGTGTATTCTTTAGTTAATGCATCATTGTCTTCCTCTGAAATACACTGAGGAATATATTCCAACATCAATTTCTCCACTTCAAGGCTTTGAAGGCTTGTGCCATTATACAAATCACCGAAGTGACGAACTACTTCCTTTTTGATTGATGCAAATATGAATTTTTTTGTACCTCTTGCAACAATCTCTTTGATATTGTTTTTACACACTCATTTTTTTGCTAACTTGTGAAACGAAAGTGTTTGTTCATATCTCCAACCTTTAACCAAATTCTCTAGGGTTTTTATTGCCAAATATCTTCTTCCTCTTTGAGAGCTTTATGATATGCTATAGGTTCTTATCTTTCTTCTTGTGACAGATCATGTGTCACTAACACATTCTCCATATTATCTTGTCTAATTTCCATTTTTTTTCCTTGTTCCTATATCTTTCCCTTTTTTTTGTTGCTAGTATGAAGAACCATTTTTTAATGCAAGCTTCAAAAACTTGAGATTTCTCTCCCATATCAAAACTAGGCTTCCTAATACCCACACTCTCCAAACCTTCTTCCCTAGATCACTGAATTTTGGCCAGTTTGCTCAAATATAACAATAGGAAAAGGGTAGTGACCTAATGTCAATATTTTCTCATATATCAAAACCCATCAACCTATTATTTATGTTGATCCAAGGGAGGATTTTGGAACTAACCAATAATTTTTTGGATAAGAATGAATATAAAATTAAAAATTTGTTTAGCCGGGAAGCAATATGGCCTAGTTCAGTTTGCTTATTTCTCTAAGTGAAATTGTTAGTGGAAGTATTTATATTAAAAAAATTAATTTATGGATATGGTCTTCGAAATGTCCTTGGATTTGATCTCGAATGTGAGATCCCCATTTCCCCCCAATTGATGAAGGTTTATATTGGAGTCACCACCTAGTACTCATTTTAATCCAAAACTTCTCTCCCCAAGGGCCACTAAGGAATTACAACAATCTTGTTTTTCTATGAATTGAATAGGAATGAAAATAGTGACAAGAAAACATACTTAATTTAAAATAATATGTAGAAAATAAGTATCCAATGAGTGAGATGTTGAACTATATTCTAGCAATCAAGCAAAGATTGAGACCCCATGGTGGATATCCCGCTTGAAGCTCCTCTTGCACTAATAGAAAGAATACCACTACATTCCAAATATTGTGCTAATTTTGGAGGACCTCTTGATCCATCATTTTTATCTCCTAGATATTTATAACTAAGGGTCTCTCTTTCATGATCAAATATTTCTTCTTCCATCCATTTTGCTAACCCAAATACCATGCAATTCTAGGATAGAAATATCGTTACTTGCTTATAATATGAGTATTCCCTTGTTGAGGGGATGAATTTCCTCCTTTTTCGGTATTTTTATATCCCTTTAGTTTTGGATCTAATATTTCTTGTGTTTTCATTTCCTTATCCTTCTCTAGTTTTTTGTGCCTTACCTCTCTATTAGTATGTTGACTAGCCTTCGGTTAGAGCATTTATATTTTATTTTCCTTCTCTTTCTCCAAATTCTCGTCAAATGAAATTGGAAAGGAAGGCCCCAGTTTTGATCTTTCAGGGAAGATAAATTGTTCCTCTTTTTAGAAACATTCCAATATTTTATTCCCTAGTGTTAGATCATTCTGTAATATAGCATCGATTCAATATTTTTCTTCGGTTCACACCTTGGTCCCAAATTTTGTACATGTTCTTGTACATTGGTTTTGAGAAATTCCACTTTTTCAACTAATGAATTCAGATCCTGGAAGTTGTTGTTTTTCTCATTTTTGTCTAGAGTAGATCCTTCCCCTTCCCCTTAGAGTGGATTGCTTAGGGGAATTTGGTCCTTTCCTTTTGTTCCCATTATGATCAGGCTACTTTGGTGGATGGTTCTATTGCTTAGTTGTGCCACTTCTCCTCTTCGGTTATTTCATTGGTCTCCTTCATTCCCTTATGTGTTTTACTCCTCTAGGTCAATTTTTTAGGTTCTTGCAAAGTTTCCATATTCATGGGAAAAATTACATTTAAAGGGAATTTGATGGTAGTCAACCTCATGAATATGGGTCCAAATATCCAAATTTAGGGTTATTGATTATGGAAGCCTCTTATATAAATCTACCTCCATGTATATCCTTGCACACGATAAGAGCCCCTCTGGTGGCTTAGATGAAAGAATGTATTTCCTTGGGAATTTCTAACATTTCTGAAAGTAGTATCATTCTAATAGTGCACGGGAAGAAAGGGGAGCTTTACCCAAGCTGTGATAACATATGGGAAATCAATTTCAAGGTTAAAATATGGGATTCGTCAATTTAGATATAACCCTTGGTCCCTCATGATGTCCTTAGAAGTATTAGGACACAAATATCCTTGTGCTTGAAAAAGAAGGTCAAACAAGCCTTTTCTGCAGAAAGCGAAAGTGGAAAAACCCTTGAACTTGGGTTTCCAATTATTTTCAACCCATTAACTCACAAAATGTAGACATGGCCAAATCCACATGAATTGGCCTATGAAGCCATGTTGAGCTGATTGTGGGCTTGTGCTATTAACTATGGGGCAAAAACCTAAAACTTTGCAATTTCTTCCAACTTCTTGAAAAAGTAAGGCTTTTCCTTTTGGTATTGCAACCCATTTGCAACCAATGAATTAAAAGGAATGATATCCAGGTATGGGTTGGGACACAGAAAAAACGTTGTATCTAGTGAAACTCTCAAAGTTGTAGATCTCCTTGTTAAATGTAAAATAAATGGTTGAGTTGATTATAGAAATATTATATTTCTATATTTAATCCAAGATGTGTAATTATTTTAATTTTTTACAAATATTTTAACGTTATTCTTAAATAAAATATTTGAATGTCCATTCTAAAATCTATATTTAGATATCAATTTCATATATATAATATATCTAACATTGATTATAAATAAAAAAAATTAATACCCATTCGAAAGAAAATATAATTGAATGTGAAAAAATCCAATTAATTCTTATTAAGAGGGATGTGTAATTCATTCAATTTTTAATATGGTGGGAAATAAACATTTAAAAACTATTTTCATTTGGGTCATAAAT
>APFE030691351.1:31188-44777 GCA_000404065.3 Pinus taeda | reverse complement strand
ATATATATAAATAAAAAAATATTTCAATGTGAACAAAGTAGAGCACAAATAAAGTATATCAATGTTCACTATGTATAAATTATACATTATGCATCCATATCAATTATACATGATAAGAATCAAAACACTTACCCCATAATAAAAAACAATAATAGACTAAATGTTCTCTCTCAAATGAAGGTATAAGTTGGGAGAACGTGAAGGTCTAAATTGATGATGGTTTAAGGATGAACAATAACACCTGAATGCTTAGTGAATTTCATGTAACTCTTCCAAATATGGTAAGGATCTAAAATCTTCCGCTAGAGGAATGATCCTTAATGCTTTGAAGAGGGAGAACTTTAACCTAGAAGAAGGGAGGTCTACAATGTGCAGTGGTTTAAGGAAGGCCACTAACAAAAGGAATGCTTAGTGCAATTCCCAGAACTCTTCCAAATATGGAAAAATGACGAAGTCTTATGCTAGAGGAAGTTCTCCTTAACACTTTGAAGAGGGAGACATTCAACCTAGAATAAGGGAGTTCTACAACCTGTGGTGGTTTAAGGAAGGACACCAGCCAAAGGCATGCTTATCAGGCTTCTGTGTCGCTGCCTACATATCTAAATTTAGTATGATTGTCACTAGATGTAGGTTTGGGCAGTAGGTTCAGGTTGTGGCACAGGCTCACTTGATTTATCTTTGAAACTTGTATATGACCATTAATTCACTTCCCATCATATATAAGGTGAGAATATGTAGAAAATTCAACTGCAAGACTTTTTAGTACTCGTGAAAAAATTCTATGTGAGTGAAATATCTTCTTGGCTATTGAAGCCCATTGCGAAGAAGTAATCCATCCAAGGTGAATCTTTGTTCTTGTAGAAGGCTTTTTCTTGAAGCATCTATTTTAAGAATGAGTGTGTTGACCAAAATTCTTGCACAAGTGAAGATCAAAACAATGATCTTTCACATGGTCAACTCTTTCACAATGTTGGAATTTCAAAATCTTTTGTTGTGGAGGAAGAGTAGGAACAAGTGAAGATGAAATGTCATGCAAAAACCCAACAGTATGAAACTAGATGGGCTTGGAGTAGTCTAGAGTGTGAAGAGAAACCCCCTTATCATATCCAAGACCGGTTATGTTCTTGTTGTGGACAAGCTCTTCCAAAGGTCTGATGATGGACTTGGGAAGTGTAGACTGAATTTCTATTTCTACATTGAAATTTGCTCTTGCACTGGCCTCAATTATGTGAACAATTTATGGCTATTGATTACAATTCACTTTGGACTAAAAAATGGGATTATTCTAAACAAAAACAAGCTTAGAATCATGATGACGATGTTTTATCTCCTCTTCTTGCAGTAGAGATTTAAGCTGCAAAAAATCAATTGTCTCATGTGCATTTTGCAGGAAAATTCTAATGTCAGAAAGCATATCAAAGATAGTTTTTACCATCTCATCAATAGTGGAATGAATTAGGATATTTAAAAACTCTAATGTATCATCAAGTCTGGCAATTGTCTTAACAAATAAATAAAGGTCAACAATCCTAGTGGAGACTGTAGCAAGGCTAGACAAACCCCAACTATTAAATATTTCAAAAATGAAGAATACCAGTTATGCATCAAACCATCATTGAATATATAATGCATGCATATATGTATCTTGAATCATTTAGTCATTCCACCAAGAGAATGTCCTTCTTCAGTCCTATGCATGAAATATTCAGGGTCTCTTGACTAGTGCAAGATTCATTACTTTAGTCGATAACTTCAGTTTATTGCATGGAGAAAAAAGATAAAATAAAGAAATACAACAAATCTCCTTGTGTAGGAAATCCAACTACGCTACATTCCTCCACATGAAGTAATTCATAGCTTCTCTCAAAACCCTTTGACCAAGCCTTCTTGATAGTTGTAGAGATTAAATTATATGTTTTGATTTGGGTCAACAAAAAGTCGAATTCAGAAGAGTCAAGAGTAGCTTGAATCAGCTTGGAAAAAAATTGAAAATGATTAGGAAAATCTTGCAAAATAATTGTTGGCACAGTCAATGACCCACAATTACTCATTGGCTAAACCAAAATTAGCAAGTCAAACTCACTCGTAATTTGAACAATATCATTTTACCATTGATTAGTATTGAATATCTAGGGTAGGACCAAACCTAGGTTCATAGTATGTGAACCTCGCTATCAGCCCATGGGAAAAACATGTATGATATTCTGGGGATCCTCCATGATCTCCTAGCAAGGAAAAACCATATATACATATTTTCTATGAAGGGAATCATTGGGACACATACAAAATCCTTACATAAGAAGAAAGGAAACTTTAGTGCCAGAATGAATATGCCCTTGACTATAAGACCAAAGCCGAGATGAAGTATGTAAATTTTTAAAGAGTAAAGATGACTGCAACAAAAACTATATGGGTTTTCTCGCATCAGTTTGAGAAATATGTTGCCTAATACCAAATCTTAGGCCCAAATTTTAGGCCAGACTTTCAGATGCAATAGTACATCCAACCAACAATCAACCAAGGGTGCAGTTAACTATTATACAGATAATAAATGAGTTGTAGATCCTTCTAGTTCACCAGCAATGGCCCAAAACTCCACGTAGTTAGCACAAGATCCAAAATCTAGCCTCTATAAGGTGACATACAACCTCAACGCACAAGAATAATTGTGGCCTTAGAAAAATTATCAAACTCATTCCAAATGGACTGTAACTCGGCCCAAAAAATGCCTAACATGTGTATAATTTGGATTGAGCAGATTCAATCATCTTTCCTCCTTCAAATCACACCAGAACTGTGATAATCGACCAAATTTAATTGAGGAAGCTCTTGCGATGTCTAATATTAATGGAATCGTTCTTCTATCTTCAGTAATGCTCAATCCCCATGGAAGACTCTAGTCTTGAATTCATTTAATTTCTTCCCTAGTCTCATTAAAATTTCTTTGTCTATTAAATAGTCTAGGCAGAGGGGTCTTTGTCGAGATTCACTACTAAAAATGACAATTACTTAGACATCTGGGTTCATGGTCACAAGGCTCCATTAGATTCCAGTAAGCCAAGGTTCGACTACAATGTCACCATATCATTAATTGGATTCATAATTAACATCCCATGACTTATCTTGGAGCAAAACACCTATGAAGGCGATGACTTAGTCTTTGACAAGCTTGCAATAATTTCGTACAATTTTGCAAATTCCATCTCATCAGTGCAAACTTCTGGCTGTCAATGAGGAGTTTGGATTATTCAATGGATCTACATGCAGGATGAATCGATAGGGTGCACTTCCACGACCAACAATGGTTTCCTTTGAAAATAACGCTCAAGTCCAATTGTGTAAGTATCTATAATGTAGAGGAAAATTTTGAAATAGAGAATGTGAATGAGGTAAGGACGAAACAAAGACAAATAAATGGTGATACATGAAAATAACATTTGAAGGAATCCTGAGTGTGTTCTTCTACATTCCACACCAAATAGTGAAAGAAAGAATGTAAACAGTGATTCAAATACCACTATTAATTAATGAACCAACCTTTAATTGACACAAATAATTACACTCTTCAAAACATAACACACAAAGGTGCTACAACATATGTAGAGAGATGCATATAATTCACAAGAGTTTTAACAAAGAGAATATTTCCCAAACTATTCAACTCAAAATTTTAAACAACACACACATGCAGGAAAGTATCACATCAACAAATAACCAAACAATGTTCAATGCATGAATGTATGAACCAATGGATTCCAACCAACAAGAATCCCAACGGGCAACTACTATATGCGTAGAGAGCAAAGAATGTAACTCACAATTTCATAAATTCTTAGGCCAACATATATGACGGGCTGAGAGAATAGGAATTACTACACAGTAGTGCAAAGAAAAGGTTTGGTGTAGTTGCGTTGTATACCTGACATGGAGAAAGGCCAAAAAACCAGTGGCTTGTGGAGGAAGAGAAACTTCGAAGATGAATATAGAATTGCATTAAAAATATCTTGTAACCATGAAATGCATGCATCATGGAAAATTTTAAGGATGAAAATTTATCTTAATGTTTAGAAACAATGACAAATATTACCAGTCCCTAACATGCAAATGATCAATATGTTTAGCGATATGTTTGTAAAAATATTCAAATTTCTAATTCTTTTAAATAGTTTCTATAAAAAATTGGTGATCTTTAAACTAAAATAATTATATGATATAAAATTTGGGTGAATCACTTTTAGGAAAAATTGAAATTGGCGAATCATTTTTTTGAAAAAATTTTTATCCCACTTGCAAATCTTAGCCCCTAAAATTTTCCTTGGCACACATATAAGGAAGCAAAAATAAACGATAACCATGAGAAGGAAAGACACAAACATGTTGATAACAGAGTTGACCCAGTGTGGGTTATGTCTCTGGGCCTTGCTTAATGTTGGGAAGGCTCTTTCATTAATCTTCAACGAAATAAAATTACATGCATGTACAAAAGACACCTTATACCTCCACTTCTAGGGATGGTTTGAAAATGCACTCCTCTACTAAAGAAATGGACTACATCATTGAATTCCTAGTGAAAAATCATGAAAAATGACTGTAAACTTGACCTCCTTCCAACTCTGTCAAATATGGACCCCCGAGAATCTCAATTATTCCCCAAAGTTTATTTCTCTGTGGTAGAATGGAATTTCGCTGCCTAAATGAAGAATCTGATCACACTATCACATTCTTTGTGAAAAACTAAGAAGAATGAGTATAAAGTCGACTTCATTATGAGAATGTCATCTTTGGCCCTCGAGGGAATCTTTTAGATTCCTCAAGATTCCATAAAATTTTTCTTCTACAGGTTGACTGAAATTTCACTAATCATATTATAAAACCGATGACACCATCAAACTCCTAGCAAAATTCTAGTTCATTTTAGTATAAAGTTGGCATATTTATAACACTATGAAATTTTTGCTCTAAGAAATCTAAAGGTTCTTTAAACATCAAAGCATATTCCTCGGTGTTCAAATTCATGCTATCACAGTTCCGCTCTAAAAATGGATTCGACACATGAAGGTTCCACAACCTTTCATTGTTCCAAAATCAAATTTTCACTGTTATAATTCTACCCGCTCACTCATGGCTTTGCTTCCAATCTCGTTTGGACAAAATGAGGGGGTTATATATAATTCACTGGGTAGAATTACTAGTGCCTTCAACACTGGCACATTGGAAATTTGAATATAATATTTGGTGGGGTGATTGGGTTCAAACCCATGGCTCCCACATTAAACTTTTGTTATAGCAATTTTTTAAGTTCTCAAAATAGTCGTATGGTTAATAACCATATGAACATATGGTTAATTTGATTTCATAAAAAAACAATGTATTGGAGAGGGGTGACAAAGAGGTGGCAATTTCGCCCTTTCGGTCAGTCAAGAATTGTCCCCGTAAAGTGTCAATTTTTGGCCTTGTGAATTTCCACAAAATTTATCGGCTCCAATAGATTTAGTCGAGCTCCAAGTTTAGTTGGCACTTCGCAAACTTTAGGTAGGGGGTCTAGTTTGACCAAAATTTTGACTGGCCATAACTTTCACATACGATGTCAGATTGAGGTACTGTTTGTGCCATTGGAAATCTTATGATTAGCTCTTGGAAATATTGTGACTCAGCCTAACATCATCATTTCTAGTGAGAAGCAACCATTGTTGTGATGTTGCTAAGAAACTGCCTAACATGTGTACTATATTTTTTTGCACTATGGCTTTGAAGAAAATCTGCAAAAACATTAATTTCTTCTTGTTTTAGCTCTCTCTATCCACCTTTCATAAGTTTGTTGTAATAATTAAACCAAATTTAATATGAGATGTTTTCAATCTCACCCCTGCCACAACATGTTCCACCATTCACATTCCTTCTTTGTAATCTAGAAATTGAATGAGATTTTTGTGGAGGAGAGTGACTCTTGTGATGGTTGCTTGATTTAATATGTGGACTTTTTCCATTCACAGTCTTATGGCCTTCCTTCTAGCGCCAAAAAAATTGATGGCCAAAACTGACTACATCAACATTTGGGAATCCACCCAGTGAGAGTCCCAAATCATATTCTTTGTCATTGAAGATGGTGGTTTTGACTAGTAGTTTGAGTCCAGTTACCCATGGAAACTAATTGTATATGGGGATGGAAAGGGTGGTGATAATGAATGATAAAATAATTGATAAAACAAATAACAATTAATATAAACTTAAACTAATATAATCTATGTTCTTTACCCGGGCATGTCAAATCATATGTGGTAGAAACATCATGTTGTTTCGCACGAATTAATGTTGTTAAAATTAATTAAAGAATTAATTTGATTAAATAATCAATCAAATTAAATATAAGCTCATCACATATGAAATAAAAAAGTGATTTCATTTTTCACTACATGTTATATAATATAATTCACATAATCTAATAAAAAATACATACATGAATGCTATTTAAACGTTTGAAAAAATTCCCTTAAAAATAAAAAGCACAAAGAGCTGATAAAAGTACCCATAATGTTGGCAATCTGTTCATACTGGAATTGATAATATTAAAGTAAAACTTGAGTAGAAAAGTGCAACACAAGTTTTTGTTTTTCTCTAAAATTCAGAACCCCTTACAATGAGTTTGAGAGGGAGATTTATAGATTTCTTTACAATAAAATAATGAAACTAATCTCCGTATAAATGCTCACCTAAAGCATAACAAAATTATCATAAAAAGTAAATCGCTGTAATAGTTATCAACCAATTGGAGAATAACCAATAGTTCACTTCCATAGCCTCTGGATTTCTAGCCATTAAATATACTAAAGAATTTGTTGTTGATTTTATGTTATTCTGATTCATATTGGGTTGAAAATTTTTATGACATAAAATCACCTATAACATACACATTTTAGATTTTACGTACTCAGCTAAAGCCTTGTGTATTGCCACTTGTAAAACAATTTGGATTATATGTCTTAATTATGTTTTATATCATATCCCTTCAGAGTTTATTTAAACTCCTAAACTATATTTTATCTTTATAAATGTATTAGATTGTGACTTGATGAATGTGAGAATGAGGAGAAACTTCTCAATGCTCGCATATGAGTTGGATCATTGTTTCGTTACTTTGTCTTTCATTAATGTCTAATCATCCTAGATCCATCTTAGCTCTAGATCTACCAAGTGTCGAGAGGAATCAAATCTCTTGACATGCAAGCCTCTCTTAGAGTGAAAATAGTTTTTATCCCTCTCGGCACTTAGCAGATCCAAAGTTAAGATGGATCTAGGCTAGTTTTTCTTATTTTAATTTTATCTTGAATTAGTCAAAATGTTAAACAGGAAATTACAACATTTCCACCATGCTAGACTTGAGAATGCCTCTAAGCCCAATTATTATCAAACAGAACGGGTATTTAGACTTTGTACTAAAAGGTTGAAAAATCATATCCAACACCATTTATAGTCACAGCTTCCATCATCCATTCCAAAAACTAGACTATACATTCATTAAGATTCCTAGTGATGTGAGCTCATTGATTTATCTTATACTTTTTTCTTTCATTAATGTCTAATCATCCTAGACCCATCTTAACTCTAGATCTAGCAAGTTCCGAGAGGGATCAAATGTCTTCACATGCAAACCTCGTTTATAGTGAAAACAATTTTTATCCCTCTTGGCACTTAGCATATCCAAAGCTAAGATGGATCTAGGCTAGTGTTTCTTATTTTAATTTTAATTTTATTTTGGCTTAGTCAAAATGTTAAACAAGAAATTACAACATTTCCACCATACTAGACTTGAGAATGCCTCTAAGACCAATTATTATTAAACAGAATGGGTATTTAGTCTTTGTATTAAAAGGTTGGAAAATCATATCCAACACAGTTTATAGTCACAGTTTCCATCATCCATTCCCAAAACCAGACTATACTTTCATTAAGATTCCTAGTGATGCGAGCCCGTTTATTTATCCTATACTTTTGAGACTGAGCATATATTCTGCAAAATTGGTTGTGCCATGATATATATTTACAATGCATCACTGAAGCAATTTTATTTTCCTCCATACGACTGGGTAACATTGGAATTTGGATTCCTCTTTGTCCCTCAAACATTTTTTTTTGACATTTTGGATATCTATTTTGACCATCAAGAAACATTATGTTTAAAATTTTACCTTTCAAAAGTGTTTTGATAATAAATTAACCTTCCACCAATAAAATTTAAAAAAAACAATCTTAAATTTGTTTACATATTTATCATAATAAAAAAACAAAAAAAGCATAACACAAAAATCACTTATTGAATAGTGAATATTATTATTCCATTATAATTAATAATGCTAACATATTTTCTATTTTAAAATATATACGTTTATACCAATTTTTCTCAGCACCCAAATTAACAATCAAATTAAACCTAAAATTAATTGTCAAAGATTAAAAGTACTTAATTGCAAGTCTTGTTCAAAAAAAATTATACACGGTCCCTCATGGAAAAGATCATGCAATCTTTTTATAATTTCAAACTTAAAATAAATTAGAATAATGATTGGTTGATGTTAAATTAAAAGCCACTTTGAAGTAAAGAATCTCTACATGATACAATGATGTTGTGGGTTGACTTTGGTAAAGAATTATAGTAGCTAATTTTAGACTAAAATATGTAATAAATCACAATAGAGGCACAAAATATTTATATTATATAATGATTTGTTGTAGATCAAATGTTGTTGATGTCTTTAAAAAATGACAAGTATTGTCTTCACCAAAAGATAGGATAACAAGATATAGATTACATAAGCATGTCATAAGAGCCAACACATTATTGTATTATCATTATTACTTTTTCATACGAGGAAGTGGCCTAGAGAGAAAAAACAAAAACAATTTTTTTGGTAATTAGGTTGAAACTAGGTTGGGGTCACTTAGTATATTGGATGGAAGAGATAAGTACCCACTAATAGGATTCTATCATCAAGAGCTTGGAACACCCCTTGAGATAGTTTAATTCCCTCAAAAGTGGTTTCCCTTCTCATGAGTGAAAACTAAACCTCACCCAAAACAACCAATCTAATAAAAAAAGAAAATTTCATTCAAAACAATAACTCCCTCCCAAACATGATCATCAATCACAACATAAAAATGACATCATCAAGCACAAAACGAAAATTAAATTATTACTTGCAAGAAAAAATCTAGAAACCCTATTCCCAAATAAATATGTCTCTGTATAATTAGAAAAATATGACTATAAACTAATTTGATTTTTTTCTATCAAATATTTTTCTCACCATCCTCCTTTGTAAATTCTCTACTATGAGAATATTTTGGTGTGTTAGGACCCAATAAAATGCCTTATTTTTGCTATAGCATCTCCATTCCAAATCATTTTCTATATGCTCCTTTATGTTCTCGCAGAAGTCAAACTACATTCCAATTTAATAGGTTCCACAAAAATTTTCACATAAAGGCTCTCATTTGAAGAAAAATACTCTTTTGTGCTAGCAATATGGAACCTAGGTATATGGGCAGGGCCGAGAATACCAATTTTATCAGTACAATTTTTCCAGCCAAATTAGGCCACCTGACTCCCTATCATTGAATCCTCTCATATAATTTTTGTATTCTGAGTCTTCCTAGTGGGTGGAACCAAAGGATATGGGAATTCCAAGATATTTTGGGTTTGGACTGAAAACCGCAAAATTGTTGTTAGTTCTTGCAATGTGGAATCTAAGAAATTCCAACCAAAGAGTTGAATTTTATGGTTATTGAACTATCCCTAGCTTTTCTGGTTATTGACCTAACACCTTGACAACTGCAGATACATATCCAATATGACTTTGACTCTTTTCGCTATGATTTTGAAGGCTCCTCCCAGTAATATTATATCATTTTAAAACTGGGAATGGTTGATAGTTTTGACATTTTTGGAAATATTGATTCCTGGCAAGAAGCTAAGTCCTTTTTCTTTTTTGAGCTGCTTAATAAATAGAATTGGTCTTCCATTTATTAAGGGAGCACCCTTGTATGACTCCCATGGAGGATTTGAAGAAGTGAATTGGTCTTCCATTTATTAATGGAGAAATCTAGGGAGAGTTTTCTCAATGTAAACCTAGAGAGGGAATTTAAAAATAAATTTATTTTATTACTCTAGGTTAGAGATTATATAGGTTAATTTTTGAAAAAGCGTTTTCTTTTCTAATATTCCTTATTTTTGTTTTCTTGAATTTTGTGAACACTTACTTGAGAACAATTTGTGGAGTATTTTTACTTTTCCTCATTAGCTTCTTCTTCTTCTTCTTCTTCTTCTTATTAGTGCATATGTGTGTACTTTATCAAACTACTACAAAAATATAAGAGAAAGAACACAAATGTTGGGTCTCTTCCAGGGTCAAAACCTCTCTTCTCTTGAGAGGAAAACCCTTTAGTGAATTTATCTTATTGAAGCTTCTATTGATCAATTCCAAACCCTAAACCCTTGACTAGAAGATCTTCCAAGCACAAGACAAGTCCTTTCAAGATCAATTCCTCTTGCACGCTTCATCCTCTTCCTTCCAACACTTTGTCTTCCTCCCTTCGTCACTTCTTTGGGAAACTATAGAGACCTCAGATTATGTGTTCTAGGATGAACCTTGATGTTTCCTTCCTTCGTTTGAGATGGAGTCTTTCTACCTTAAGATGATGACGTTATAGCCTCCCAACCGAGCCTTTGTTTCTCTTGAGAACTATTACAAACTTAGGGTAGTAGCAACGCAGCCCTAATTCTTCATATGTGTGGGGGATTCTCTTCACAAAACTATTTTAGACTTATCTTCCACACATTGCTTTCATACCCTTCTTCCACTATTGAGAGAGAGGCCTTGTAGGCCTAGTTTACACCCTAAACAATGAGATATGGCGACTGTAATTTTTTGTTGTCATAACTGCAGGGACTGCTCTCCTTTCCTCACACATGTGGCTGTAACTAGCCCTTTAACACTTCGTTTTTATCCTTCCTTCCTTCAATACTTTGGAGACCTTCTTCTTTTCTTTTTGGTGCCCTTTTCCTTGCCTTTTACCTTCTCATATTTTATAAGAATGCATTGTCCTTTCAGGTAGTGGACAACCTATATATATAGAGGTTTGTCCATCCTTTTAGGCCAACTTGTAGCTTTTAGGTCCACTTGATTTTCTTGCTGCAATAGGTGCTTTTAATGGTGCCATTTATTCTTTTGATGGTGTCTTTGCATGGAGGATACTTGAATTTTCTTGGAGGTGTCTTCTTTGACTTTTTATACATGAATATACATAATGTAACATACCCTTAAGGTCTTCAACATAATTCTTTTGACTCTTTGACTCACCTATAACACTTTGACATGTGCTATACCTACTTCAATGAGAAAGAAAATCATTGACATATATTAAAAAAATAATATTTCTTTTCTTGAATAAATACAAATATCAAAAGTACATTTATGAAGACTGAACCTAGTTACATTTCCTTCAACACCTAGATCCATCTTAACTTCGGATGTATCAAGGGCATCAAAACTCTTTAGGTGTAAAAACTTCATAAGTTCTACACCATATATCATGCAAGTATTAGGTATGGTGGGTATATTTCCATAAACCCCAAGAGGAATCACCATAGATTATGGTTTGTGGTACCTGTTACACAACATTTTTTTCATTGTCCCTGTACTCCCTGTTCCTTGATCTTGGAGGGCATCTACAATGAACCCTACGTGCTTTCCCTTCATGAAGAAACCCCATTACGTCCGTCTTCATGAGCAGAACAATTCCCCTTTTCATCATTTCCCAAAAATATTCTGTTTTTCCCAGTTTACAAGACCTGTGCTAATGACCCTTGTACTCCTCACACTGATATGCATGGAATAACATTGTCCCTAGTGCTGACTGGAGCGACTGATTTTTGTTTCAGTTGCACAAATCCTCTTGTGGAAGCTAAAGCTTCCATCTCTAGAAGCTTCATAAAGGAAGTCTGGTAAATTGTTAAGCCGAATGGAGTCGGGGATATGAGTTTGGGATCCTTTCCCATATAAGGATGGAACTACCTCAAGAGATAAGACCTTATCCCATAAGATGTGGAACCATCTCCAATCCATTCATGCTATATAAACCTCCATTTTACCCAAGCACAAGCTAGTGTTAATGTTGGTGTGCTAGTGTTAAAGGGAAGAGCGTTAAAAATATCATTGTTGAGGCCATCATGGGATGCTAATGGAAGTGTGTGGGAACATGGTTTTGTCGGAGGAGAACAACAACGTCAAGGCAATGGTTGTAATCTCTTCTTGGTTTAATACATATGCATCTATCGATTGATTTCCTACATAATGCGTCATCTCACATGTTTATGGCTTAATGCTTATTGACTTGTTAAGTAGGTTGAATTATAATTTGTCTATTATCACAGTTGCTATTGTTTACTTGTTTCAAGTGTTTGAAGAAGGAAACGGGAGATAGATGGAGTAAGCAAGCAAGGCAATCACCAAACAAGATAAGCGTACTAAGAGTTACCTAAGGAAAGCTTCCATAGAATGTCTTGTTAGTGGCTAGACCCACTATCGGGCTAGAGGAATTGTTTGTATCTACACTTATAACTTTACTTCACCACAAATTGGTGACTCCATTGGGGAGCACCAATCCTTCTATTTTCTTGCTTGAAATTTCATGGTTTTGTGTGAACTTTTATAGTTTCACCATTTCCATTTAGCTTTGTTTGATTTCATTTGCTTACTACTCTAAGTTTGAAATTCATAGTATCAAGTTTGCTCCCAACTTTCGATAACTTTTATTTTTTTCTTTTCATCCTCGCTCAGCGTACTTAATTCGCTAACAATTGCACTGATCAATGCGATATGCTGAGAAATAGTCTTGCCGACCCCCTTCTGGTGCTTGTTGTCAGTTAGGAGGTCATGCCAATGCTTGTAAGTGAAGATTATGGTTCACCCCAGATCTTGGCCAGTCTGTTTTTCTGTCGTGATTTTTACCTTGTAAGTTGTTTAGATAGTTTTCTCCCTGACTAGAAAGCTAATTTTCATGTGGATTGTTTGCTTGTTGATTTTCCATCTTTTCGCTTGATTTCTTGCCTCATTGGATGGTTAGTGTCACTAGGGCATATAGATTGTCATCCATTCATTTGATTGTGAACTTAGTGAGTCAAGTTGTTTGTGCATTTACTCCTTGCATTTTCATTTATGGTCCTTCTACGGCTTTGATCTCCATTACACAAGTTTGAAAAGTTTTTGATTGCTTATCTAAACATCTCTTTTCTAGCATAAATAACATTGCTTGTCTTGTTTTTGGTAAATTCGGTGTGTCATTAGTTTGAAGAGATTCTGTTTTCGTGTTTTTCATTTGCTTGAGAATCAATTATTTCCTCCTTCCTTCTCCTATTGTGTCATATGTGTAAATCCTTTAATCCTATCCCAAGTTGTTCTTAAGGGGGGATGTTAGGATATTCCGACACATAGGAAATAGTTAAGTTTAACTTTGTCTAGTATAGAGTTAGGTATAGAGTTAGGTAAAGTGTGTTTCTTTACTGTTGTACATTTTGTAACTTACAATCCTACGGT
>APFE030691351.1:9186-25314 GCA_000404065.3 Pinus taeda | reverse complement strand
CCGACGGTCACGATATGTAGTGATCTGACGGTTCATTCTCTCCTTGGTATTACCGACACTTGATCCGTGGCTTGACACTCGATTGGTCCATGAATTCTATTTAAAGCGCATGGAGGGCCATTTGTAGGTTAACGGTGCATGAGAGAAAGCTTATGTAAATTTTCATTCTTTTATTAATAAATTTCCTGTAGTAGCCACGTTGGCGCAGGCTGTGGACTATTTCCCTCTCTGAGGATTTTAACCACGTCAAAATACTGGTGTATTGATCTGTGATCTGTTTGTGAGCGGTGTCCTTTTGGTGTTCTATCTGAGGAACTTACCCTGTAAAATTCCTACACCTTCTACGGCTTTGATCTCCATTACACAAGTTTGAAAAGTTTTTGATTGCTTATCTAAACATCTCTTTTCTAGCATAAATCACATTGCTTGTCTTGTTTTTGGTAAATTCGGTGTGTCATTAGTTTGAAGAGATTCTGTTTTCGTGTTTTTCATTTGCTTGAGAATCAATTATTTCAAAAAAAATTCATTGAAGTGTTTTATGAGAAATTTATTTTGTCATTTCATGAAAAGCACAAAATTCTAGTTTGTTGCATCAACATGTTATGGTAGTTAGCATCATTTAAGACTAGGATTGCATTGGCATTTGAAAACAAAACTAATTCTCTTTGCTTTTGAAAAGACTATTAGAGTGTACTTGTTAGGAAATTAAGAATTGGAATGTATTTTTCATTAGTTTATTTTCTTGAGAAGTGAAGTAGTGAAAAATCATTTTGCTTTCGTTTCCTTGGTTGTTTGCGTTTGATTGTGTTTTCTACCCTCTCTAGTGTAGACAATTCATCGAATTGAAAGAGTATTGTCTCATTTAGCTGCATTTAAGGATTTTCGAGTCACATTGTTGAGGCCTAAACACTAAGAAATAATTCAAGATAAACTTTAAAATGAACTCAACTAACCTAAGGCACATCTGAAACCTAACAATAACATCTAGAAGGTCTAGGTTAGAGACGTGTTCCAAGGTCTTTAAACCTAGCTGCTGTCGTTAGCTTTGGCACTAGACATTGTTACTACGGATTTGTGCTCCCCATACCGTTGAGTATATAACGGAAGAACCCTCTAGGCTGCAATCATTTATCCATAGGAAGTCAAGTCTACTGCCTTGCAAATGTGATACACTAAGCACAACATTCGAGGATATTGCCAGCCTGTACTTCTTGGTTCGTCGGGAGGTATTGTGCAGTTCATGTTTCCGTGATAGTCCTTTTTACCTAGATTGTCCAGAGTAGTCATTTGATCTTTTTTACTAATTAAACATAACATATCATTTGAGTGCTTGTCCTTTAGAGATTGTTTTCAATCGAAAGTGATAGAGTCATATTTTCTTCTTTCTCGACTATTAAAACATGAAAGAGCACCAGTTTATTTATGTGTCTTAAAAAATTGATTTCCCATGACCTTATCACATCATGTTAGTCTTTTCTAGACCAAATTGTGAGTTTTTCCTAAAGTAAATTTTAAAGCCTTGAAGTTTATCTCTCTTTTCCTATTAACTAAGACAAGATCATCGTGGCTGAACCATCTAGTTCAACTAGTTTCTCTTCCTCTCTTCCGTCTAAAAGATTGTTTGAGGAGCATTTTCTTGAATAAACAGAGTCACTAGATGACCATGGTGCTGAAATCAGAATTGTTTTGAGCATTCAATATTTGTGATCTCGTCCTTCGCCTACTTCAGATACTGGGTCACCTATTGATATTGCTTTGGAATCTTTGGAAAATCCCGTCCAGACTCCTAAGAGTTTGCCAACTACTGATGGTAAGCTTGGAATGGTTATATATCTCTGAATCATTTTTTTGGCCCTGTTGTGATATCACTGTAGCATTCGTACAGTCGGTATGATTAGCCGAGTGTTCCACTAGAGTTATCTCCTCGTACATATTTGGTCATTCGTCATCATTTGTTCTCAACTATGGAACCCAAGGGCAATGCTCCAATTACCTCTCTAGATCAATCAGAAGTTTCTACTCCACACTGTTGAAGAAGAAGAACACCAATTTCCTCCTGAAGGTTTCCCCTATACAGGGAGCATTCCCATCAGTGTGTATCACGATTTTCTGCCTAATTATGTGACTTTAGCACAATTGATCTCACATACACCTAGTGCCTCATCACTCTATCATAAACCTGTTTGGGCGTCTCGCACCATGCCCACTACAGATCCATTCATTGTGAACCCAACCTCCCAACAGGTCATTACCTCAGTCCCGGTGCAACCCAGTGTTTTGAATTCTCTTGTCTTGTCCATCCCAGTCACTTGTCTGGTTCAACCAATGGTCTCGAAGAATGTTACCGTCTGTTCTTCAATCCCTCTAGTAAGTGGAAAAGTTCTGCCATCGCCTAGGGGGAAGAATCTAAGTGTTTCTATGGTGTTAGACACCACCAATGTGGGTAGCTCACAGGCTCACATGGTTGGCATGAACCAAACTTCTTCTGGTGTTATCCAAAACCCTGTTGGTCCTGTTAGATCAAGCAATGTCCAATACCAACAATTTCAAAATCCCGTTGGTCCATCTGGGTCAAGAAGTTTCTAGTATCAATAGCCTTATGAGGCTCAGGTTCAGTACCAAACTCCTTATGTTCCATATGGTTTTCAAGGAATGGTCAATCCGCCTTATGTCCTTTAGTCTGGGCAGTACGTTTAGCCTGACCCATCCACTTTTCAGGGTTGCTATGGCCATATACAGTTCGAAAATTTTTCAAGAATTGTTCAAGTACCCTTATAGTAGCAAGGATAACCTCTGTAGCCAGAAGGGCAACGTTTGTTGCATCAAGGGTCGTCCATGCAATAGAAAGGGCAGATGATACCGAAGAAATAAAAACTGTAAAAATCGTAGGGGCAACCCTGGCAATAGTTGCAGCCAACCATGTAGTATTAGATGCAGTATGCTCTGCAAACCTCTCAACCTATGTCTTCGCAAATCCAACCTTTGCAGTGGTAGGGACAACATTTGCAGCTGCAAGGTCAACCCTTGTAGTAACAGAGCCAACATGGGTAGTAGAAACCCTTATATACATATCAGGAGGGTCAACGCTTGCAAGGACAAGGCCAAGGTGAAGTCATGTAGCAGCAAGTCCAAAATACTAATGTCTTAGGGAAATAGGCTCAAAATCCTTTTGTTGAAGGGCAGCAGGTCCAGAATCCCTATGTCTAAGGGGAGAAAGTGTACAATCCTTATGTCCAAGGATAGCAGGTCCAAAATCCTTTGTTCAGGGAGAACAGGTTTAAAACCCATATGTTCAGGGACAATAGGTGCAATATCCATATGTCCAAGGTCAACAGGCTCAATAGCCTCTTAACTCATATGTTGTTTATCATCAACCTATGACCAGACAGTTCCAAGGTGTTCAAGGTCAAAATCCTCCATACGGCCAAGGTACCCTATAGTGGGAGCAAAATCAAATGCCATATGGTCAAAACCCTCCACTGTGGGGAAAAAATACTTACCAACAGGGATGGGCTCCTTCGGTTGGACCTGCTTATCGACCTTTAATGCCTTTTAATACTCAATTTGCATTCTTCGCCACACTAGAGTTGTCAGATGTGTCTCGACTCATGAATGATCCAATTCTTCATTCACGACACTGGCCTTCGGTTCCATCCAATATCCCGAGCGATTGTCCCAAGTTCGATGGGAAAGAAAAAGAAGATCCTCAATCCCATGTGATGACATATCACCTCTAGTGCTCTTCAAATTCCTACATTGATGTTTCTATTCATATCCATCTTTTCCAACGAACCCTTATAGGTGTTGTAGCCAAGTGGTACATCAAGATTCCTCAAAGTACTTACCATTACTTCAACTATTTAGCCATGGCTTTTCTCATGCATTTCCAACTGCCAGTTTTTTATGAAATTGGAACCTATTTTCTTACATCGCTTAAGAAAGATACTGCGACATGCATCTCCAATCACATCCATGAATGGATACGTAGAAGTCACTTGATAAAATGTGAGATTGTTGATTAGTTGCTCACTAGATGGTTTACCAAGTCATTCGTCACTCCAATTTCGCACAATATAACTATGGGTGGATGCGTTACTAAAGAACAAGCCATTGCTCATGCCAGTACTTAGATCTCATTTATTCTCAGTCTCGCACTTTGTATGAGTTATTACCCGATGCTCTACATCCATCATCCAATCCCATGGCATCGAAGTCACAGGCTACACCTCTTGTTGGTGGAGTAGTTGGTTCAGTGTCCCAGACCCCTGCCAAATGTTCTTCCAAACAGAAGTCGGTCTCGAACACTGCTTCCAATAGTTCCTCCTAGAATCCACCGGGCCTTGGAAAAACCTCAGAGGTGCACATTTTCGAGTCTACCACAGTGGACAAATCCTTATTTTTGTTTCCTAAGGAACCACAACAATGAGTGGTTTTATTAGCCAACCTCTTAACCATTACATGTTTTGAGCAGTTTCTCCATTGATGAAACCAGTTTCTAACCTTTATACCACTTGTTCGTCCAGGATGAGTTACCTTTTAGCTATTTTTTTGACTCATAAGTGTCAAATGAAAATATCAACAAGTATTTTTCCCTTTTTGACTCGTAAAAGTGAATAAAATGGGGGGTATAATTTCAAGCTCTTTTCCAACTCTTTAAACATGAAAAGATAGTCGAGCCCTTGTCATTTTGAACTCGTTAACAGATGTGAAATGTTGTGCACCCAATATACATTTAACCCTTTTTCAGGTTGGGATGCACTATTTATAAAAAAGGTATTCCTTGACTGAAATGGTCAAGCATTTCTCTCAAGTATCGTTTTCTACCTTTTCGGGCTCGAGAGACACAAATGTATGAAAAGGGACCATGTGTAGTTTTCTTTTCCATCTTTTTTAAACTCTCTAAACATGAAAAAGATATCGATTTACACCATTGTTGGACTCGTTAAAATATTAAACGACGTTGGATTTGTCATCATGACGAACATGAGCTTCTCCTTCCTAGGGCTTGTTAAAATTACTAGGTCGGATTCGTCCAAAGGATGAACTTACAGTGCAAGCATATGCTATCCCCTTCAAGTTTACGATTATTGGGGTACATTCCAGAAATGTTGGGGGGGAATTTGGAAATCCAATCAGTTGTGTCAGCATCTCACTCTTGGACATGACACTTTCTACTTTGTGTCGGGTTGGGATATCCTCTTTTTTCTCATTGACCTTCCTGGGTTGGGCCATTCATTTTCTCCTTCCATTTGATCTCTACCACATCATCATGACCACCAATCCTATGGATCCTAAAGATCCCAAACATCTAGTCGTGTTGCCGATATGTTCAAGAGTTTTCCTTTTGCAGTTACACTTACCCTTGATTCTTTGTATCATCCAAAATCATTTTGCATCCCTTTGTCTCATGTTGATGATGTGGGATACATTATGGCCCTCCTTCGACACGGTCGCTTCCTCTAGACTTCAACTCATTATCAGGGAAGTTAACCGAGAGGCTCTCTTCCAGTACATTAGAGCTTTCATGCTCTAATGACAAGTTCTTTGCACTTGATGACAAGTTCACGTCATTGGCTTTCAATTGGGTGATTTCGTGGGTGTTTAACTTCAGTTCCTATATTCACATTCCGTGAATTGTGCTGATAGTACCTTGAGGACCATTGTCATTATTGGTGGTTTCTCTTGCACTTGTTAACAATTCACATCATCGGCTGGTAATCAAGTGATTTTCTAGAATGTTCAACATCAACACATCTATTCACATGTTAGAATTTGTACTTTGATCAGGTCGTGTTGGAGTGCAAGACCCTGGGCTCAAATTACAAAAGCCCAGGTTACAAGGCGATGTGACATGATTATGTTGATATACATGTGTTCCTCAGATGGATGGCTGTGACCATACCATGAGTTATCATATGTGATCCTTCTCATTATTGGAAGGCTGCGACCATACCATGGTTTTGATATGATCCTCTTTATCAAATCGTTGCGCCCATGCCTAGATCCATTTACATGATCATTCTCTGAATGGCTGCATCCATACCATGATTCATGTATTATTTGATAGATTTTTCAGTTATGTGTATGTATCTGTGCTTGCTTGCAGATTTTCTGATGACAAACTCCGGTTCCTCGCACTGATTCATAAAGCATTTCATCCCTCACTCTAGTTCGGCCTTCACACTTTAGGGGGCATCTGTTACACAAAATTTTACCATTGTCCCTGTACTCCCTGTACCTTGATCTTGGAGGACCTCTACAGTAAACCCTACATGCTTTTCCTTCATGAAGAAACTCCCATTGTGTCCCTCTTCATGAGAAGAACAATTCCCTTTTGCATCATTTCTTACAAGAGCAACGCTAATGACCCTTGTCCTCCTCACACTAATATATAGGGATTAACACTATCCCTGGCGTTGATTGGAGTGACTGAGATTTTGTTCAGTCGTGTCGATCCTCTTTTGGAAAGTTTTTTAAATAAGGAGCCAAAGGTTCAATTTCTAGAAGCTTCGTAATGGAAGTTTGGTAAATGGTTGAGCCAGATGGAGTCAAGGGTATCAGTTTAGGATCCAATCCCCTATAATAATGGAACTACTTCAAGAGATAAGACCTTCTCCCATGAGAAGAGGAACCATCTCCCAACCATTCGTGCTATATAAACCTCCATTTTTCCCAAGCACAAACTAGTGTTAATGTTGGTGTGCTAGTGTTAATTAAGTTTGGAGTAAACAACAAGATATTCATAGTTGTATATATCTAGTTGTGTGTGAGGGATAAGTGTGAATCTGGTTTAGTGTGAATCCTAAAGGGAAGAGTCTTAAAACTATCATTATTGAGGCCATCATGGAATGCTAACGGAAGTGTATGGGAACCTAGTTTTGTCGGAGGAGAACAACAACATCAAGACAATGGTTGTAATATCTTCTTGATTTAATATATATGTAGCTATTGACTGATTTCCTACATAATGTGTCATCTCACATGAATATGGCTTAATTATTCTTGAATTTTTAAGTAGGTTGAATTACAATTTGTCTATTATCACGGTTGTTGTTTGTTGTTGTTTACTTGTTTCGGGTGTTCAAAGAAGGAAACAGGAGATAGCTGGAGTAAGAAAGCAATGTCATCACCAAATAGGATAAGCGTACTAAGAGGTAGGCCCTCTTAATTGGTTCTAATCTAAGGAAATATTCCATAGAATATCTTGTTAGTGGCCAGACCCTTATTGGGCTAGAGGAATTGTTTATGTTTGCAATTATAATTTTACTCCACCACAGTACCCAAGGGGCCTTATTTTTAGGTGGTTGTTTGGTCTCGTGGATTATTAAGAAACACTATGAGGCCATGATGTAAGTCCTTAAATGAAATTGTGTTTATTCATTCAGATTGTTCATAGTTATATACATGAGGGAGTGAATCTTGGGTTTCATCTCCCGGTGACTCTTCCTTTTCTAATATTTATTATTTTCATTATTTACATCTGTTCAACCAATCCCCATGCTTAAGTGTCAACATTCCCCCCCTTAATATGAGGGGATTTTGGTGAGTGTAAGAATCATTCTAAATCTTTCAGCTTTTCTCTTCCAAGGGCTTTGGTGAAGATGTTTGCAATCTTCTCATTAGTGAAACAATGGCGTAGATGGATCGTCTTGGCCTCAACATGATGTTGAATTAGATGGTATTTTGTATTGATTTGCTTCGTTTGATCATGGAATTTTGGGTTCTTAGCCAACTTTGTTGCAAAGGTGTTTTCAATCATGAGTGGAGTTGAATGTACTTGTTTTACCTACAAATATTCCAAAAATTTCTTGAGCCACACAATTTCTTTTGTTGCCTCAGCTGTTGCTACATATTCTACCTATGTTGTGGAATCTACTGGAACTGATTGTTTGTATGATCTTCAGGAGATAGCTCTAGTCCAAGAATGATAGCATAGCTAGAATTAGATACCCTAGTTTCTTTGTCTCCATCGAAGTCTAAATCAGAGTATCCAATCGAGCTGCAATTGCCCACCTGTGTATACTTGAGTCCAAAGGTTTGATTTACCTTCAAGTACTTTAGAACTCTCTTTGCAGTAGACTAATGACCCTCACAAGGGTTTTGCATAAACCTGGAGAGGATTCCAACAACAAATGAAATTTCTAATCTAGTAGTAGTCAGGTAGTTGAGACTTCCTACAAGCTGTCTATACTTTGTTGCATCCTCAAATTCTTTTCCTTCAGTGGATGTGAGCTTTAAGTTTTTTACCATTGGAGTAGTTAGACGACTGTGATGAGCCTCATAAATGGGTAATTATATGGGTTCATTTTACCTCCTAAACTAGCCAAACCAACCATTCTCTTAGCTTATTACATGATTTTCTGATTATATTGATGCTTATAGAGTGAGTTGAGTTAGTTATTGTGCCATGTGGTATAATGTGTATTTAATGCAGATGATTGATGATTTTCAAAGTCAAAGTCAAGGATCCAATGGACAAATGGCAGCAATAACTAGAAGTGGATACAGGAGAGGACTTATAGGAGGGAATCCACCTCATTTATTACTCCTCACTTTGAATTTCCCTTCATTCAGCTCAGAGTATAAGCAACCGAATCATGCACTAGGAGGCAATTGATCAAGTGAAGGATGACTCATGATTATCTCTAGTTTTGGGATCCAAGCCTCCCTGACTTTAAGGAAGCTATAGGAAGCTTCATTTGTACAAGTAAAGAGTGCTAGGTCCTCACTAGGGTCATACTTTTTTTGGATTTTTTCTTATGTAAACTCTGCTCAAACTTCGAGCTTATTATTTGTGATAGTTTCATGTAATCTTGCTATTGTTTTGATAATAAAGATGGAATCGTTTTTGAGTTAGAACTGAGTTACTTTAGAGGGCTGAAGCTCTTGGATTAGGGCACAATCCAAGAAGCCAAGATCCTCTTTACTTGTATTTTTATGTTTTATTTCAGTTTGTAGATTAGTTTGCTGTTAGATGTATTTCTTTTATGGTTAGAAATAGGTTTCTTTTGATGATTCAGTAGTTTTCTTCCATTTGTGCTTTCTATAACAAGTTAAGTAGGGATAAAGGAAATATTCAAAAGGATAGAAATAGTGCCTTGGCCTCTCTTCCTCCCTTTGGGACCATTATTTGAGGCAAAGACCCTCTTGCTGCCCCAAAAACATAAATTTTCCTCATTCATAGGACTTCTAGTGTTTGCAGCTTTTTAGTAGGTTATTAGTCCATCTTTGCTTTGCTTTAGATCTTCTTCATCATGCTCAATTCTTGATTTTCAATAGTATTCTTTCATGCTTTCCTTTCCTACAACATTTCTCAGCATTTCCTTTCATAGATCATAGGTTAGACCATTTTTATGCAAAACTTTGTTTTTCCTAAATGCATTCATTTCACTTGTTGCTTGATTTTGTTGGTTGACTGTCAATTTTTATTCAGCAACTCTCTTCCAACAATAGGCCAGCTCATCAGCAATCATACCCTCCATCTGATCCATGCCCTATAGGTCTCCCAAATCTCACCTCAATTCTACCTTAGTTTCCTGCACTTTTCCTAGAATTTCTTCCTCTCTGCTTGAGCAAATCTAGCCATCTTTCTCTCTCTTGGTGGTTCATGGTAGACCATAGGCACCCTAACACCTCATTCCAACCTTCATCCAACTTTTCCACCTACTCTCAGACCCTCAAAATAGTGAAAAATTCTCTCGACCTCCTCTTGTAGGCCTCCTATAAAACGTTGTTTTTCCTCCTATAATTTTCGTGTGTCTTCATGTAGATTTTCCTGTAGGTTTTCTTTTGAAGTTCGAGTGTGGGAAAAGCCTCCAGAAGGCCACCAGAGAGCTCCTAGGATGCATCCACACCATCCTCCATCCTCTCAAGTCCAAAAACTGCCGTTCAACACCACCTATTCACTGCCACACTCACACAATAAATTACATGCATGTCAAATTCACATAAAAACACATAAAAATCCAAAAATATGTTTTTTTCTTATTTACTTCTAGAAGTAGCATAGTTAGATGTTGTTCACTTTCTTGAATGGGTAATGGCATTCCTTTCATGGTCTTCATTGCACTTTCTGCAAAAGTAGAATTAGTTGGTTAATTAGGGTTTACTAGGTTTTCTTTACATTTCAGTCTTTCTCCTTTCCGTAGTTAGAATAACATCCGTAGAGTAATATTTCTTTCCTTCCATCACATATAGAGCTTCTTCTAGAATCCATAGAAGTTGGCTTGAACTCCTAGTGATCTCGTGTCGGCTGACCAAGTGACAACCTGTAGTGAGAAGTAGTACTTGTGCATACAACATCGACGCTTCCAAGTTTGTTATGAACTATCGGGTTGATAAGAGTAAAGTAGGCAACCCAGGAGTTGTAGCATTATCACTGCAATACTCGTGTTCACCACTTTTTGGCATCGTTTCTGGGGAAGCATCAGAGTATTCTATGATTACTACGTTCTTCTATTTCCTATTGCAACATTATGCTAATAGTTTATTTCAACAAAAGTAGACTAGTCCTTTCTTTTCCTTCAGTTCTGTATTTCCTTCCTTTCCTTTTCAATTCTACAAATTTCATTTCAAAAAGTTCATCTTAGCTTGTTTCAGTTTGTTCAGTTCAATCACAATTTCAGTACCTATAGTTAATTTCAGTGTGGGGAAAAAACAAAAACCAACCAAAAATATTTCCTTTCATGCCTCATAGGAATAGAGATAAATCAGGAAAAATTTTGCCGAACATCCCCACTGCTTCATATAGCTAACCTTCTCTCTTCTTCGGTAGTTGTGATCAAGAAGAAACCTTAGGTGAATAGCTAGACATATTTGAAGAACCTATAGGGGAAGAAGAAGAAGAAAACATTCCTTTGAAGCCAATGGCTGAAAACAAAAATGCTAGGGGGAATGGAGAGAGAATAGAGGGTACGTTTCCCATTCGGGAGACCAATGGGGACACCAAAATGAAGAATATAAGCCCTTATGCCCTACCTCATTTCCATGGTTTGACTACAAAAGATCCTGACACCTTCTTGTTTGCATTTGTTGTCATTTGTCGAACTTATGACTATGTTGAAGATGAGAAAAAGTTGAAACCGTTCCCTTCTATTCTCAAGGATGAAACACTATGCTAGTTCATGGGACTACTTGGTAATAGCATCACAACTTGGGCTTAGATGCAGCAAGCCTTTAACAACAAGTATCAAGACTATTGTAGGTCAAAAGATACTAAAGAGGAAATCTTCTGAATGACCATAGGAAGTGATGAGTCCTTGGAAGACTATGAAGAGAGGTTCTATCTCAATTACAAAAGGGTTAGGTGTACACTTGACCTTGAGTCTCTAAAGTTGTTCTTGCAAAGGGGATCTGGGAAGATCTTCTAGACACCCTCCATCTACTGGCTGGGGGAGACATCTACCAATTACCCTATGAGGACATAAGGATTGTTTCTAGAAATCATTCTAGGGTAGACGGAAAGAAAGGTAGGGGGAGTCACCCCATAGCTAGTAACTCTTCCTTCAAGAGTGATATGCTGCAAACTATTGCCATGCTTATGGACACCTTACATATCAAAAGAAAACAAGAGGAAGCGGAGAGGGCTTTGGCCATTTTTCCCTACATGCACCAGGAGGCATCCTAGGAATGAATGCCCATTAAACTCTATAGAGGTTTGTTCAGTCTATGAAGAAAATAATTCTATAGATAAGTGCCCTTCCTTGCCCAGACTTAAAGCTGTATATCAAGGGGCTGAGGGAGTCAATGAACAACTCTACTACATAAACCAAAGAATACTGCCTGGACCTAGACCATACCAGCAGGGGATGCAAGGGACATCTCATGCATAGTACAACCCCAACCAAGTGCCCTCCATACCTTATTGAGGTTCCCCTACTCATCTTTCCTGGTCCACACCACCTCCTTGGTCCTTCACATGTCAATATCATGCCCAAATAGCCACCCATTTATTTTAATCCAATGCTCAGCCACAACCTCAGTGGCATGCATCTCGTTAGGGGTGGAAGCCCCAATACAACTCTCTTGCCACTCTTATGCCTCCACCACCTGCCCAACCACAACCGTTACCTCTTGCTCCACCAAGGTAACCCCAAATGCCTGCTTGAACAATAGTCAGGATCAGAAATTGTATAGTGGGGAACCATCATTCCCAACTTGTGCTGTGGAGATTCAAGAAATTAACTTGCGATCTGGGAAAGTTCTCCAAGATAGCCAGCCTCCACCCAGGGAGATTGAGGAATATAAAGAGGAAAGTGAACTTAAAGAAAATCCACCCATTCCTGAGAGACTATCCGTGACAGTCCAGCCTACCCCAGAATAAACTGAACTCCTGGGAGAATTGAAACATTTATGTGTAAAGATACCACTTCTCCAAGCCATAAAAGATGTACCTATCTACAATAGGTTGATCAAAGAGAAGTGCTTTAAGCATCCAGGAAGGTGCAAGAGAGATGCCCCAAGCATCAATGTCATATGACAACTGTCCGACCTGATGTTGTGGTAGGTAATTTGTCCAAAATATTTGGGTCGTGGAAGCCCAGTAGTTGATGTCCACATCAATGGCACAATGATTTTGCATACCTTGATTGATTTGGGAGCTGCCATTAATGTGATGACAAAGGACACAATGCTCAAACTCAACGTCCAGGGCTCCTTGAGGAACACCACGACAGTGCTATAGCTAGATGACCATTCCACAGTGACCCCTAAGGGGGTTGTGGAAGATGTGATGGTCTCCATTGATTCTTGGGAGTACCATGCTGATTTCTTAGTTCTCTAGCCAAAGGCAAAGCTCACTGGGCATCCTCTCATTCTGGGAAGACCCTGGTTGGCTACAATCGATACCTACATCGGCTGTTGAGTTGGGAACATGACCATAAAGAATGGGCACATGTCCAGGTAGTTAATCCTATACCCTCTTGCCCAACCCTTACTAGAACATGATCTACCTCTCTAGTTGGAGGAGGAAGATGAGGATGAAGTTTATTCCACACCACTTTGTACATTAGAAACTGCCATGGGGGGAAACCACAAGATGAGGATGATATGATTGAAAATTTGATTCAAAATCCACCTCCTAGTATATCACCCTTAGAATACATAGTAAGAGAAACCCAAAGCAACCCCTCAACTTATCTCTGTGTGGCTGATCCTACTTATCCCCGTGTCAAAAATATAGAGTGTGTCCCAGAAAGAACATTGAAAATCAATCCATCCCTATCTACTTCCCAAGAGAAGGAGCTATGCAGCCTGTTGAGAAAAAATCTAGATGCCTTCACCTGGAGTTATAAGGAAATAAAGGGAGTGCACCCTTTAGTATGTACTCATCATATATACATCAAGGAAGATTGCAAACTAGTTAGGCAGCCTCAAAGGAGGACGAATCCGACACTTAAAGATATTGTTAAGGAATAACTACAGAAATTTCTTGATGCAGGATTCATCTACCCCATCTCTGATAGTGAATGGGTCTATCCTTTGGTCCTAGTGCCAAAGAAAAATGGTAAGTGAAGAATCTATGTCGACTATTGGGAATTGAACAAAGCCACTAAAAAGGACCATTTTCCTTTACCTTTCATAGATCAAGTGTTAGATGGTTTGACAGGGAAAAAGTTTTTTTATTTTCTAGATGGGTTTAACGGGTAAAATCAGATTCAAATAAGCTTGGAAGACCAAGATAAGACCGCTTTCACTTGTCGTTGGGGTACCTTTGCATATCAGGTCCTTTCTTTTGGTTTGTGCAACTCTCTAACCACTTTGCAAAGAGTGGTATTGAGTATATTTAATGAATTAGTTCATGATGCAGTAGAGATATACATGGATGACTTTACTCCTTATGGCTCTAACTTTCAAGAAGCTTTATCTAACCTAGGAAAAGTTCTAGACAAGTGTATTGAGATGAACCTATCCCTCAGTCCAGTAAAATGTGCATTTTTGATGACTGAAGGGACCGTGTTAAGTCATGCAATATCTCAACTAGGATTGCAAGTAGACCCCAACAAAATTGCCATAATCCAAAGGGTCCCACCTCCTCAGAAGGTGAGAGATTTCAAAACTTTACGAGGCTTAGCCAGATATTACAGAACATTCATTAAATATTTCAACAAGCTAGCCTCTCCTTTGTTCAGCCTCTTAGGCAAAGATGTTGAGTTCATATTGTCGAAAAACTGTCAAGAAGCCTTAGATACCTTAAAGAGCAAGCTAGTGACTGTCCCAATTCTTAGAGGTCCAAACTGGGCCCTAACTTTCCACACTCACACAGATGCCTCGAACAAAGCAATAGGAGTAGCTTTAGGACAAATTGATGAAAAGTTACCTTATGCCATATACTTTATAAGAAAAAACTTGTCAAAGGTAGAGTTAAAATATACAGTGATCGAGAAGGACCTCCTAGCTATCGTGCATTCCTTAAACAAATTAAGACATTATATCACAGGCCATCAAACCTTTGTGCACACTGATCATGCTGCAATTAGATATTTAATGAGCAAACCAGATGTAAATGCTCACATTATTAGATGGTTGCTTTTACTACAATAGTTTGATTTGACCATTATTGATAAGCCTGGTAAAGAAGATGTCATTGCCGAATTTTTGTCTAGAGTAGATTTTCCTACAGGTGAAGAAGGAATGGTGGATGACCAAATTCTAGATGAACACCTTTTTTCTATATTAGTCCTCTCTCCATGGTTTGCTAATATAGAAAACTACTTGGTTTTAGCACAGTTTCCACCACACCTATCCTCAAAAGAGAAGAGCAAGATAGTAAGGAAAAGCGCCCCTTTCACCTGGATTGGGGACAATCTCTTCAAACTTGGCCTAGATCAGATCTTGAGAAGATGTGTCAAGGAGAAGGAAGTCTTTGACATCCTCCTGACCTATCATGATGGACCTTGTGGAGGTCACTTTGAAACAAAAAGAACTGCCTTCATGATATTGCAAGTAGGCTACTACTAGCCCACTCTTCATCAGGATGTGAGGAGATCTATTAGCCAGTGTGATTGGTGCCAGAGGATGGGGGAACCTACTCCAAAGGATGAGATACCCATGCAACCTCAAGTGACATTTGAGCCATTTGAGAAGTAAGGCATGGACTTTGTGGGTCCTATCGTCCCTCCTTCAAAGAAAAAAATATATATCATTGTGTGCACTGGTTACCTGACAAAGTGGGCAGAGACAAAAGCAATCAAAGCAGAAATAGAGGAAAAAGTAGTTGAGTTTTTGAGAGAAAACATACTCTACAAGTTTGGATATCCAAGAGAGTTGGTCAGAGATCAAGGTAGTTAATTCACTTCCAATTTGATTGAAGACCTGCTCACACATCATAGAATCAAGCACAGGAATTCCACCCCTTACCATCCACAAGCCAATGGGTAGGTCGAGGTCACTAACAAAGCATTGGAAGGGATCTTGACCAAGGTAGTGAGCAGCAACAGAAAAGACTGGGCAGACAGACTAGTTGAGGCCACTTGGGCCTACAACACAACATGGAAGACCACCATAGGGTTCACACCCTATGAACTAGTCTATGGGAAGAAGGCTTTGTTGTCAATAGAATTCGAATTCAATACCCTAAGGATGACAGCTTAGCTGGACCTAGAACTCAGCCATGCACAGAAAGAGAGATTAATTTAGCTCAATGGATTGGATGAACACAAATTGCAGGCCCTTCTCCATACAGAGGTAGTTCAACTTTAGAGAAAGATATGACATGACAAAAATATCAAGGAGAAGCAATTACAAGAGGGAGATTGGGCACTACATTATGATTCAAGGTACAAAAATTTCAAAGGCAAGTTGAGGACAAGATGATTGGGACCCTACACTATGGAGAAATGCAATGACAATGGTTCAGTTTTCATGAGAACCATTGAAGATGAAGCCATCCCCATGCTTGTCAGTGGACATTGATTGAAAGTCTACAAGAAACCCCTCTCAAAGTGGGAGTTGATTGAAGATTTGAATAAGATAGTGATGGTAGTGGAGCATGTATCAGCCTCCACTTCACCCACTCACTGAAGAAAAAGAAAAAGAGAAATAAAAGAATAAGGACTCAAGTGAAAACCTCCATGAGGTGCTTGAGTCCCATCATTGGGTTGAAAACCTCTTATGAGGCAGCCTAGTGAT
>APFE030691350.1:0-11437 GCA_000404065.3 Pinus taeda | reverse complement strand
ATATAAAGTTAATGATTTTGTTAAGACTCATATGACGTTCACATCCATGAGCCATTGGTATTCTAGTTGTTTTTCTTTTGATTTTGAGAATTTAATGTCCATTTTAAAATGTACACATCATTGAATAGGGTCTTCAAACCCTCAATTTAATGGGTGATTTATACATAATTTCTTTTTGCTTAAGCAAGAGAATTTCCTTCTATTTCAAAAAGCCAAAAGTAAAGTTACAATAAATATAAAAGGCCTGAATATCTTAAGGCCTACGGAAACCTAAAGGCCGTATTACCAAATATGTGACCCTTAAACAAACTAAAGGAAAAGCTAACTTAACAAATGGTCCCCACGGTTACAAGTTGACCCAAAGTCGAATGCTGTGAACCCTTTCCGCATTAACTTGCAAAGATTGAAAATAGAAGCGACCCCACTAAAATTCCCGTCCAAATCTGACCGTTGAAAGTCACTGCCAGAAAGGACGGCTTGGAGAGAAGTCGGAAATCAAAGAAGCAAGAACATTAAGGCGCGATAAAGGGTGGTTTAACGGACCCCACCCATGCCACATGTTGAGAGCCTAGTGGAATTGCTCTCAACAATCCAAAACTACTTACCATTTGAATGCCTCGCGATCATTGGGAAACCACTCGAAGCCTGGATTTCTGAACTGAAAGAGGGGTGCCGTGGAAATTCCTTCGTGGGAGCGATCCAGCCTTCCATTCCGCTAAAACTGACCATGGAGCTCGCATCCGAAGCATTCATAAACTGTAAATAAAACCCTATGTTGTCATTTGAGAAAAAGGGAGACCAGTTCCCTTACACCAAAGTAAGTTGTCACCATTCAGAGTTTGCCCTTTTTCAAGGAGCTTATGATAGTACTATGTATGAACTTGCATAAAAATCTTTATTCTGTGCCTAACCCTCATGCCCTGTGTTAGAAAATTTCTTTGTCCTCTATGGCTTGTTCATTGCAGAGAGCTTTTAACCTGCTTGGAGGCATCTCCTACCATTTCCTCTCAATCCTGCATTTTGAATTTAAGACTCCTTGGTTGGCCAGTAAATCTGCAAGTTTACTGGCTTTCCTTCGAACATGATTGAATCTAACAGTTCAAATACTAAGGAGATGTTTTTGGATTCTATGGTACACTTGTATTAGTCTCCAATGTTTTGAGACTCTTTCTGGCACTATGCCATAACTGATTTTCTTAACTGCATTTATAGAAATCTCTGAGTCTGCTTCGATAATGACGTTCGAGCTTTGATTAAGTTTAAGAAGCTCTAGACATTGTTCCAAAGCCATTAATTCTGCCATGTTGTTGGTGGCTTTGCCTAGATGACAGTGGAAAGTAAAGATTATTTCTCCTTCTTCATCTCTTAACACCCCTCCATAACTTGCTATCCCCGAGTTTCTTTTTGAAGCCCCCTCAATATTGCATTTCAAAAAACCTTTCGGTTGAGGATGCCATAACTCCTTTTCCATTTCCAACACTCTTTCTTTTCTGCTAAGACCATGGTAAATGATCTCTTGCATTCCCAGATGCTTGAGAGTTCTCAATTCAAGCACTGTGGGAGGATTCTTAGGATAACTGTGCACAGTGGTGGAAATTGTCTCCTTAATTTGCTTTAAGATCAGATCCATTATGCGCAGAGGAGTAGATTTTTCATCCTTGAAAATTCTTTTGTTCCTTTCCTTCCAAACATTCCAGATAATGAATCTTGGCGTAAAGGTCTAGGCCAAATTAAGGATCTCATACTCTGAAAAGTTATTTCGCCACCTGTTCAGGGTGTTAATGATACTACCTTTGTCTCTATCAGTCTGTTGAAAAATGGTGTTGAAAGAATCCCACAACTAGGTGGTATAGGTGCAGCTGTTGAGAATATGCTCCATTGTCTCCTCTTGAGCTTCACATAACTGACATCTTGAAGGCCCCATCACCCCCCTCTTCCGAATGTTTTCCCAATTTAAAATTTTCTTGTGATGAACTAACCACATAAACAGCTTGATCTTCATCCACCCTTGGTGGCTCCAAAGTTTTGCCCAGGATTTTGCCAAAATGCAGGGATCTAGGTTTAGGCTTATTCATTTTTCTTCCTTGATATTAAAGATACCTTCTTTGTGTTGGCCCCATCTTAACTAATCCCGCCCATATGTTACCAAGATATTCCTTTGAAATAATATGCTCATGAGTTCTTCTATTTTTTCTTTTATGTGGCTGTCCCCTCTATAGTCTATTTTCCTCCAGCTTCTCCACTTATCCGTGTCATGAGGAGGATTCCAGAAATCTCTAACTTTGATTAATCCTTGGGGATTAGGTTTCCTGCTTGAGACTCATAAAGTCCTCCCTTAACAACATTGGTTATTGTTGCCATTTATCTTCCCAGAAGAGAGCTTGGTCTCCTGCTCTGATTTCCTAGAAGCTGTTGTTTTGTACTAGGCTTTTGTTATCCCAGGATTTATTCCAGATGTGAGAGCCTTTAATGTTTCTTGACATTCTTATAAGATCATTTGTTTCTCAGGATCTTGCATACTTTTCTTTCCAGGTTTTAGCCCATTGCGCCCTTAGCTCTTTAACCCATCTCCACCAAAGGTTGGTTCCTAAGACATTGTTTAGAATCTCCTGATCATCTAAGCCTAGTTCTCCATGAATTTTTGGCTTACAGATTTTATCCCAAGAAACTAGGGCCCATTTTTTCCTAGTTTCCTCCTTTACCCAAAGAAAGTCTCTTTGAATATTCCTAAATTGCTGTAAGACCCATTTGGGAGCTGGCAGGGTTGATAAAAAGAAAATAGGGATAGATTGCAGAACTGCCTTTGTCAGAATCAACCTGCCAGCCAGGTTCAGCGATCTGAAACTCCATTTTTTGATCTTATCTTGCATCTTGTTGAGCACCGGTTCCTAGATACTTTTGTGCAATGGTTTAGTTGTGAGGGGAATTCCCATATACTTTGAAGGGAGGACATCCCTTTGGAATCCCAGAATTCTAGAGATGTTCCTTTGAATAGCAATGTTAGTGTTTAAGAATTTTTTTTTTTGATTTGGAGAGATTGACTTCCATACCTCACGCCAATGCAAAGTCATTTAGGATTTGCTTGTACGCTGAAGCTTCTTTGACTGTGGGGATACCCTGCATCATAGTGTCATCCACAAATTGTTGATGAGTTAATGCTTGACCATTCTCCATTAATTGGAGGCCCTTGATCTTTCCAAAGACTTTAGCATTTTTAATGGTTTGGCCCAATCCTTCCATCATGAGGATAAAGAGAAAGGGAGAGAGTGGGTCTCCCTGCCTGAGGCCTCTGGAAGGAGTAAAGATCTATAAGGGTGAGCCATTCACTAGAATTGAAAAGCTGGGTGAAGTGACCATAGCCATAACCCCTGTGATCCAGTCATGATCAAACCCAAAACCAGAAAGGACCTTTTTGATGTAAATCCAGTTCACCTTGTCATACGCTTTTGCAATGTCTAATTGCATGATCATACTGGCCTGCCTTTTGCTAGTGAGTGAATGAACAAACCTTGTCCATGATTTTCCTTCCTTCAACATAACCAGACTGTTCCCCTGAAATCAAAGAAGGTAGAAGAGGTTTGAGTCTATTGGCCAAAATCTTGGAAATAATCTTGTAAACCACATTGCATAAAGCAATGGGTTTGAACTTATCAGGAGACATGGCTAAGTCCTGTTTGGGGATCAGGGAGATGAAGGAGGTGTTGAGGGCTTTCAGAATAGATTTGCTTCTTCTAGAGTCCTCAACCATATCCAAAATATCCTGTTTGACCACATTCCAGCAGGCTTTGAAAAAATCTACATTAAAACCATCAGGACCTGGAGCTTTTCCCTTCTGCATATCTTTGATAACCGTATTGAATTTTGCTTCGGTTACTGGTTTATTTAGGTTGAAATTATCTTCTCTGGACACCGTCCTGGGGATATTCTTTATAATTTCCTTGATGTGTTGATCTTTGTCTAGATTATTTTCTTTTGTGATGCCTCTGAAATACTGAACCAACACAGCCTCAATATTCCCGTGAGAGGTTTGAAGCTCCCCATCTTCATTCAATATCGAAGAGATACTATTGTGCATTCTATTGGCTATGGTGGATCTGTGGAAAAATCTAGTCTTTCATTCACCCTCTTTGAGCCATTGAACTCTAGACTTTTGTTTCCAAAAGATTTCCTCTTGTTTGCATAAATTCTCCCATTCTTGGTTGTGTTTTTCAGCTTGCTCACTTTTGATTTTATCAAAACCATATGTGATCAATGCTTGATTTAGTTCCTGCATTTTGATTTCCACTGATTTTTTGTTTACAAAATGTTGCCAAAATCCTTCTTGTTCCATTCTTTGAGTTTGAGTTTTATGTGCTTTAGTCTTTTATGAAGGAGAAACATTTTGGTGCCCCGAAACTGGAGATCTTGGACCACCATTTTTCAATGTTGCTGATGAAATCTGGGTGGGAGAGCTAGATATTCTCAACACTGAAGGGTCTATTCCTGGGAGAATCAATCCCCTTGATTTCTAATTGAATCGGCCAGTGATCTGAGCCTCCAAATGGGAGAACACTTGTAGATATTTCTTTATTTGTGAGCATTAGCTTCTCGGAGATAAAAAATCTGTCTAACTTGGAGGCAACCTGGGCATTACCTCCTCCTTTGTTATTCCAAGTGAAAAGGCCATTATGAACTTCAGAGTCAACCTTTTTCATGTCTTCTGTGAAAGAATGGAACACTACTGAATCTTTACTAAGGATTCTGGTACCTCCTTTTTTTTTTTTTTTTTTTTTTTTTTTTTTTTTTTTTTTTTTTTCCGAAAGAGATTTTATCATTTTAAAGTCTCCTCCAATGACCCAAGGGATTTCTTCATGTCTGCTTCTGAGATCTACCAGGGAGTCAATAAATCTTAGTTTCTCATCTATTCTTTGAGGACCATAAACATTCATAACCAGGGAGGTATCAGACATCCCCACTGGTTGAATGATAGCTAATAAATAGTTTCTTGATGCCTCCGCATCTACTATGCTGACTTTTTGGGGGTTCTAAAGAGTAAGAATGCCTCTAGCTATGTTATCTTCTTTGACTTCTAGAAACTCAAATTTACTAAGCCATTTACTATGGATTTGTTTTATTTTCTAAATTGAGCATTTTGTTTCTTGAATGAAGATTATGTCCGACATTACTAGTTTCATTCTGTTACTTAGAATTCTTTGTTTTCTTTTACTACCTAGAACTCTGATATTCCAAGATATGAACTTCATAATTAAAGATTTGTAAAGGAGTAACTGGTTAGATATTTCATCTTACCCGAATTTATCATTAGCTTTCCACAGTCCATCAAGAGCTCATTTTGCTTTTTTCTACCTCTTTTTTTTTCCTGGATTTCTAGTAGCTAGTCCTGGAGCTAATTTCATTGTTTTCACCCCTCTGTGCTCCTGTTTGTGGATGTTTTTACCTTTTTCCAGCCCTCGTTCCTGAGTTTTCCATAAAAACAACTGTTGTATTCTGTTGCATTCTTCTTGAGGCAAAGAATCTATTCCTCTTTTGGTTCCCTGCATCAGGAATCCTTCCAGATCCAAGTTTTCCTTGTCTAGAATTTCTTGTAGTTGATGATTTTCCAGATCTATTTCACTTTGGGTCATATCCTAGTCCATCTCCATTTTTGTATCACTTTTCATAGTCTCTTTTTGAGAATCAATATCTGGAGATTGATTTTTGTCCTCCTTTTTTTTCCTTTTCTTTAGCTTCTTCCTCCTGATCTTGGTTCTCTTTTATGATCTCTTCAGTATCTTCTAGCACTTGAAACTTATTCTGACTACCCTTCTGCCCCTCGGTATGTTTTTGCTTTGATCCCTTTTTTCCTCCCCTTCCTCTACTAGCCACTTTCTGAAAGCTTTCAGTGTTCTTCGTTGAATTGAGTTTTTCTTTGTTATCTTCTTTGCTGAGAGGGAAGTCCCTTAACAGATGCCCATGTTCATGGCATCTTCGGCATCTGAAAGGGATATACTCATAGTCTATTGTCTACACCCACTCCTCATCAAAAAATTCCAGGATAACTTCATCCAGAAGCGCTCTTGATAGATCCATTTCCACACATATCCTAGCAAAGGAGGTATATTTTCCCCTTCTCGTGGCTTCAGAAACTTTGATAAAGCGTCCTAGTTTATTGCCAATGGCAGCCAACGATTTAGTTTTCCAATAATCAAGAGGTAGAGAGTAGAGCCATACCCACACAGGAACCGAGGAGAAAGTCTCCCTCTCACGGACAAAGTTAATTCTCCAAGGTCTCATATAGAGACCCGCTGCAACAAAAAAATAGGGTCCTCCTTCAAATATTCTATCTTTATCTTCGATGTTTGAGAACACCACTGTGAAGAATCCTTTTGACCCAATGTAGGTCAATGCTTCCCTTGGGTTTCTAGTGAAACTTGATCCACGTCTGTAAAGCCTTTTCAGTGGGCCATAGTCCCATGAATTTACAGATAATGGCATAGGTCCCCATGTGTTCTCTGTACTCCTGCAAAGCAGGATCATTTAAAATTACTCGAGGAGTGATTTTTGCTTTAGGTTTGCAAGGTCCTTTTTGCTTTTCTGTCTCTTGAACCCAGAGTTTTGTCTTATTACTCTTTGTCCTTTGTCCTGCTTTTTTCTTTTGTTCTGGTCCCATCTGTTTCCTTTTCCTTATCCCCATTTCTATCATTCATACAGACTCTAATGTTCCCAATTGGTGATTTGCTTTTATTGGCCACAACGTCTTTCTAGGAGGGAGCCAAGCTCCCTCCATTGCCACTCTCCATTACAGTCGAACTCTGCTAGCTTCGGTAACCCTAGTCGCTTCGGCTCTCCCGCGTCAGTCTCCGTTCGATCCCAAACTCTAAAATCAGGTGATTTATACATAATTTCAAATAAGATATAGAAACAAAAAAAAAGTGATACATTTATTAGTAAGAAAAATCTAGGACGTTTTGTAGTGGTCTTTATAATGTATGTACCTAGTAACTCCATGAATTGGAGTGTGTAATGTCAACCTGATAAGGCATATGTACCCCCATAAAGTTCATGGTAATCTTAAAAATACTTTTTATTTGCACTGTTTGTTTGTGGTAAGCTAGAAACCATGTGTGAGAGTGAAGTGGACAAGGATTCTTGTAGGCATGGTTTGGGGTCTGACAAAACCCTTGGCATGGTTGAGGGTGATATGAGAAAACCCTGGGCCTGGTTAAGTTGGGTCTATGGTGAGTCTTGGTGGCTGAATTGAGTGCCTTGGTGGCAGATTTGAGCCTTTGTGGCTTTGTTGAGCCTTCATGGCTAAATTGAGTGCCTTGGTGGCAGAGTTGAGCATTCATGGCTGTGTTGAGCCTTTGTGGCTGAATTGAGTGCCTTGGTGGCAGAGTTGAGCCTTGATGGCTGTGTTGAACCTTGGTGAATGAGTTGAGCCTTGGTTGCTAAGAGCCCTTGTTAGCATGGTTGAGGCTAATCCGATAAAACCCAGAGCATGGTTATGGGTAATCCGATAAAACCCATGGTGATGATGGAGGGGGTTTTGCAGGAACAGGTACATTTATGCAGTTATAATGGTTGACAAAACCATGTATGTGAAGGACTTGCTATTAGACCAGCGGTTTTGGTTGGTACCCATGAATTCCGGTGGATCGTTTCTCCTTTATATTGACATAAATATATTCTTTTGTTATGTTTGACCACAACTATAATTTTCATATTGAGATCGAGACAAGTAGACATTAAGGAGGTGACTTGGAAATTGTAATTCCTACTTATCTCAGTTGTGATTCTTAATATCTAGAGGAGTTTATTCCTATTCCTTAGGGTTATTATATCTAGATGTGCCTAGATTAGTGTGTGGTTGAGATATTCTCTCAACCAAGTGATTGTGTGTCCAAGATAGTCTACCTATCTTTAGACAACAATAAATATATTTATATGTAACCTTATTTGATGTGAATATACAATATAGTGCGCATGATCAAATTTTAAGTTGTAATATATATATAGATATAAAATATTAAAAAAAACTAAACTAAGAAAATTTCCAAAATTGTTTGTCATAACTTTGCTATAACCTAAAGGTTTAATTTGTATTTTCCTTATATAACCATTAGATAATGTCCATTTTAAAAAGTACACATCATTTAATAGGGTCTTCAAACCCTCAACTTAGTGGGTGATTCATACGTAATTTCAAATAAAATTGTAGAAACAAAAAAAATAGTGATTCTTTTGATTGATATTCTACCATAAGTATCACGAAACACAATACCCATAATGCTAAGACTTTAACATAACACTGGAAGATATATGTATATGTATATGTATATGTATATGTATATGTATATATATATATATTAATATATATATATATATATATGTATATGTATCTATATATTTATATTTATATGTATTTATATATGTTTAGTTATATATGTTGTATAATATTATTATATAATATATAATAAATATATTTATATATATATATATATATATCTATATATATTAATTATAGAAAACGAAAGAAGTTAAAGATTCTGTTAAGACTCATATGACATATTCACATCCATGAGCCATTGGTATTCTAGTTGTTTTTCTTTTGATTTTGAGAATTTAATGTCCATTTTAAAATGTACACATCATTGAATAGGGTCTTCAAACCCTCAATTTAATGGGTTATTTATACGTAATTTCAAATAAAATTATAGAAACACAAAAAAATAGTGATACGTTTATTAGTAAGAAAATCTAGGATGTTTTGTAGTGGTCTTTATAATATATGTACCAAGTAACACCATGAATTGGAGTGTGTAATGTAAGCCTGATAAGGCATATGTACCTCGATAAAGTTCATGGTAATCTTAAAAATACTTTGTATTTGCACTGTTTGTTTGTGGCAAGCTATAAGCCATGTGTGAGAGTGAAGTGGACAGGGATTCTTGTAGGCATGGTTTAGGGTCTGACAAAACCCTTGGCATGGTTGAGGGTGATCTAAGAAAACCCTGGGCCTAGTTAAGTTGGGTCTATGGCGAGTCTCGGTGGCTAAATTGAGTGCCTTGGTGGCAGACTTGAGCCTTCGTGGCTGAATTGAGTGCCTTGGTGGCGGAGTTGAGCATTCATGGCTGTGTTGAGCCTTTGAGGCTGAATTGGGTGCCTTGGTGGCAGAATTGAGCCTTGATGGCTGTGTTGAGCTGCCTTGGTTGCTAAGAGTCCTTGTTGGAATGGTTGAGGCTATTCCGATAAAACCTAGAGCATGGTTAGGGGTAATCTGATAAAACCAATGATGATGATGGAGGAGGATTTGCAGGAACAGGTACATGTATGCAATTATAATGGTTGAAGAAACCATGTACGTGAAGGACTTTCTATTAGACCAGCGGCTGTAGTGGTTGGTACCCATGCATTCTGGTGGATCGTTTCTCCTTTATATTGACATAAAGATATTCTTTTTTTATGTTTGACCACAACTAGACTTTGCATATTGAGATCGAGATAGGTAGTCATTAAGGAGGTGACTTGGAAATTGTAATTCCTACTTGTCTCAGTTGTGATTCTTTATAACTAGAGGAGTTTGTTCGTATCCCTTAGGGTTATTATATCTAGATGTGCCTAGATTAGTGTGTGATTGAGATATTCTCTCAACCAAATGATTGTGTGTCCAAGATAGTCTATCTATCTTTAGATAGTCTACCTATCTTTAGACAACACTAAATTTATTTATATGTAACCTTATTTGATGTGAATATACAATATAGTGTGCATGGCTTAATTTTAAGTTTGTTTATAATATATATTTATTATAATAATTTATTAAACAAAAAAATAAACTAATAAAACATAATTTCCAAAATTGTTTGTCATAACTTTGCTATAACCTAAAGGTTTAATTTGTATTTTCCTTATATAACCATTAGATAATGTCCATTTTAAAATGTACACATCATTGAATAGGGTCTTCAGACCCTCAATTTAGTGGGTGATTTATACGTAATTTCAAATAAAATTATAGAAACAAAAAAAAATAGTGATTCTTTTGATTGATATTCTACCATAAGTATCACGAAACACAGTACCCATAATACTAAGACTTTAAGATAACACTAGAATACACACACACACACACACACACACACACACACACACATTCAAATAAAATTATAGAAAAAAAAGAAGTTAATGATTCTCTTAAGACTCATATGACATGTTCACATCCATGAGCCATTGGTATTCTAGTTGTTTTTCTCTTGATTTTGAGAATTTAATGTCCATTTTAAAATGTACACATCATTGAATAGGGTCTTGAAACCCTCAATTTAATGGGTGATCTGTACATAATTTCAAATAAAATTAAAGAAAAAAAAATTGTGATACATTTATTAGTAAGAAAATATAGGATGTTTTGTAGTGGTCTTTATAATGTATGTACCTAGTAACTCCATGAATTGGAGTGTGTAATGTAAGCTTGATAAGGCATATGTACCCCCATAAAGTTCATGGTAATCTTAAAAGTACTTTGTATTTGCACATTTTGTTTGTGGTAAGCTAGAAACCATGTGTGATAGCGAAGTGGACAAGGTTTCTTGTAGGCATGGTTTAGGGTCCGACAAAACCCTTGGCATGGTTGAGGGTGATTTGAAAAAACCCTAGGCCTAGTTAAGCTGGGTTTGTGGTGAGTCTTGGTGGCTGAATTGAGTGCCTTGGTGGCAGATTTGAGCCTTCGTGGCTTTGTTGAGCCTTCATGGCTGAATTGAGTGCCTTGGTGGCAGAGTTGAGCATTCATGGCTGTGTTGAGCCTTTGTGGCTAAATTGAGTGCCTTAGTGGTAGAGTTGATCCTTGATGGTTGTGTTTTGCCTTGGTGAATGAGTTGAGCCTTAGTGGTTGAGAGCCCTTCTTGGTATGGTTGAGGCTAATCCGATAAAACCCAAAGCATGGTTATGGGTAATCCGATAAAACCCATGATGATGATGGAGGGGGATTTGCAGGAATAGGTACATGTATGCAACTATAATGGTTGACAAAACCATGCATGTGAATGACTTGCTATTAGACCAGCGGTTGCAGTGGTTGATGCCCATGCATTCTAGTGGATCATTTCTCCTTTATATTGACATAAAGATATTATTTTGTTATGTTTTACCATAACCCGAATTTACATATTGAGATCGAGACAAATAGTCATTAAGGAGGTGACTTGGAAATTATAATTCCTACTTGTCTTAGTTGTGATTCTTTATATCTAGAGGAGTTTGTTCCTATTCCTTAGAGTTATTATATCTAGATATGCCTAGATTAGTGTGTGGTTGAGATATTCTCTCAACCAAGTGATTTTGTGTCTAAATGCTGTTTTTGAAATGTCTTCAGTCTTCATTTTGATTTGATGATATCCTGAATGAAGATCCAACTTGGTGAAGTAAATTGATCCATGCAATTCATCTAGTAATTCATCAA
>APFE030691345.1:0-13249 GCA_000404065.3 Pinus taeda | reverse complement strand
GGTCCATGGTATTGGATGCTTCGACATGTATAAATATGTATTGTAACATTGAAAGGAACATAATGAAAAATCAAGCTGGTAGTCCCGGTTTTGGGATCCAGGGGAAAATCTCTGTGCATATGTGTTTTATGTGTTATGCTCTCGCATTGTTTATTTTCTTTGTTTTAGAATTCGTATGCTGGTGATTTCTGTACAGGGTTAAAACCTACATTGAGGACTCACTTGTAGAAGTTGTCATTATGCCAATGAACAAAAGAACTTCAAACAAGACTAACAAAGAGCTTATTCCAGGAACCTTTTGCAACAAACCTCTTGTGCTTCAACGATTGATATGAGGTCCTTTTGGATGAGAAGGATTCCTTTAGCCCTTCTTCCTTTTTGTCCTCTCCTAAACTTAGTTATCAGTAGCTTTCCCTTCACCTCTGCAAATTCAAACAATAGCCAGTCTACAAACAAGCATACAATCAATCAGATAATCAATCCTTGACTGCTCGAACACCTTTCAGACAAGCAATCCTTTCTCTATCAATCAAGCATTCTGATCTGATACCACTTTCTCTGGTATAACCAACTTTGATATCACCTTCTTTGAAGGTAGGTTTAATCAATCTTAGGCTCTGATACCACTTGATTTGAAATGGGGCACTAAAGGCTTCTTGTCAGCTTACAAGAAACCCTCCCACTCCAAAGCTTATATATGTTTCCAAGACCTTATGATTAACCAATTGCGGAATTAAAAAGTGCTTGAAATAGGTGTATTCTTATGTTTGTTTTTAACTGTTTATGTGCTTATACACATTTTCTTAAGCTAAAATAAAACTCAGATAACAATAATTAAAAGCAGCAACAAGCAAACACATGAGACCACAATGTAGTATGGAGTTCACCCAAACCTCTTGGGCTACGTCTCCTTGAGCTCCAATCAACTCGATTAGGCTCTCTGGGATTATGGCATAAATTCTTTTACAAGCTCCACGCTTAACACCACTTGTTTACAACTGAACCTATGGGTTTAGAATACCATCTTATCCCACTGGTTGTCCATACTCTGCAGATAGATCTAGACTTCTCTAGACTAGATTCCTTTAATCAGTGCTTTGAGCTATCTTTCTCTAGCTTGCATCAACTCCCTTAGAATTATTTCATTGTCTCTGGAATTCCTTCTTCTATCTTCAGCACACTTTAGACACCAGCAACAGCTCGATCATTGGATCTCTTTGTTGTTCTTGGCTCTGGCTCTAGCTCTAGCTCTGGCTCTTCGGCTTTGGCCCTGGCTCTGGCTCCTCGACTCTGGCTCTCGCTCTCGCTCTTTGGATCTGGGTCTCTGAGCTTCTCTTGACCTCTACGTGCCTTTGTAGTTCGCTTGACCACCAAGCGACTCTCAGAAACCTTCCAGTGACCTTCAGCAGCTTTTGTTTGCTGCCTGTCAATTATGCTCTCTGGCTTTTCGCTCTCTCATCTCCCTTCAACAATTGTGCACTCTGTGCCTTTGTAACACATCGGTTATAGTCCTCCATCATGGAAAACCTAACTGTTCACCACGAGAATCCATTTACAATGGAAAGGAACAATCGGCGTGGGGAAACCTAATTGTTTTGCCTTCCTCTGGCCGTAACAGCAAAATAACGGAAATACACAGGAAAACGCCTCAAGGAGCATTTAATCTAACTTAAAAATTCATGCAATCACATCTATAAACCCATTAGGTCCACCTTTATCGCTTATTGCAATCACAGTTGCACGTCGCATGTCAACAACCCTTGTATTATGGATCACCGATCTCCCGATCCGCCAATCACCCCGATCAGATCCTGACCATTGATCCTGCTCCTCGATCGGATGGTCAATATCACACATCACAATATATTTGTTGCAACGGCCCAGGGGTTCTTCCCTTTGAATATGTTAGTCACTGATCTGTCGATCCACCGATCATTGATATCGCACATCGCGTATCGCATTGGCGAGGATCTATGCCTCTGCTCCTCCGATCTCCGATCGCCCGATCATTCTGATCGTCGATTATCGTAATCACTCCATCGCATTGATCGCATATCGCATATCGCCGTACCTGGGGTCCCGATATCAAATGTAGCCTATCTCTGACCCAATATATCAGAGATCGCTGATCGGGGGTCCTTCCGCCCTTATGTTAAGTCCTTCCCTTTGGCCTTTTGCGATCCAATTTCTTCAATGAGACTTTTAGGCCATGTTTATAAGAAATGCCTCCTTTTCTAAGGATAAGGGGCAATCTTCTTCCTGCGATAACTTCATCATCTGAAGTCTATTTTAGCCCATTCAAATTGCAGTAGATTCAGAATGAAAAGATCTACGCAATGGGACTATTTCTAGGAGCATCCCTTCACTTTGATTTTCCTCTATGAGGAACACTTTAGACTTAGAATTCTATCCAAGGTCCATTTTGGATAGACAGCAAGCGAAAACCCAAAAAGTGACAGAAATGCAACACAACGCATGGGAAGCGGGCTTAACCCAAAACAGCCTAGCTGAACATGCCGACTACTCCTAGATGTGATGCGGGATGTTAGAGCTGTAAGATTGATGTGAGGAATGAGATCTACAGTGTCTAGTAGATGAGTTTTGATAACATGGAGGTTGTGATGAACATGCCATAAATCTAGGGGTAGTGACACTTGGTGGGAGGTTTCTGAATTGCTTCTTGCATGTAACCTTCAACTGCTAAACATAGATCCCTGAGACAAGGGATGTCTTTGCATGCTGCCTTAGGAGAAGTATCCTATGCATGCAAGTCTACTTTGCTCGGTCCCAGAGGAAACTAGTCAACTCAGCTACACATGCAAGCGATTAATCAACTACTGGAGAAAAATGTGCATTTCTGGTTGGGAGCTAGGCTAGCTACCCAGGAGATTTGTGCAATTTTTGGGTAGAGCAGTTGACTGCTGCCCAGATTTTAGAAAATCCTAGGTTGAATAGCCTGCTACTGGGAAACTTTTCGCAAATCCTATTTGGAGGGTTGGCTGGCAGGATTGTGCAATCCTGGAGCCGAGCAGCCTGTCAGAGAGGATTGCACAATTTCTGGGGAGAAGGCTAGTTTCCCTCCAGAAATGCGTAGTTTTCAAGGGGAAACTGCTTAGCCTATAGCTAGACCAAGTCTGGGTAAGTAGCCTATGAAGGGAAAATATCAAACTATGATCGATAAGCTTCCTTTGAGAAAGAAAGACCCTGAAGCTTGAGGACTTGATGAAGAAAGGAAAGTTGTTGTAAAGGTTGGTAGGGAGGCTCCAAAACAGGCTAAGGCAAAATTTTGGAGGGTGGTTGTAGCCGCTACAACACTTGGTGACACACTGGTAGAACTCCAGCTCTCTGAATGGACCTTGCCCATCAGAAGCAAGTCTAACACCTCTGGAAGTATTGTTCAGCTCTCAGCTCATCTTGGCTTCACACTAGTTTGATTGTAAGATGTAGCATCTGCCAGACTCTTGGTCAATTGACACACATTTCAATCCAAGGAAACACAGTTGTTTTGATTGGGGTTAAGGGGTATATAGGTGAACAAGCAGTATAGTCTTCAGAGTCTTAGTTTCATCTCTGGTGTTGCTCCATTGCCAGCAGGCATGGACAGTACCGCGGTGGAGTCACATAGGAACACAAGCATTGCTCTACTACCAGTGAGCCTAGTCAGTACCCCGACGGAGTTACTTGCATCACCTCCCTACACATGAAGTCTTTCTCTTCTTTTGCCTTATTCCTTTTTCATTTTGAATTTTTTTTTTTACTTTTCATTTTTTTCATTTTCACTGTGCATAACACTTATTCACTTCAGAGGAGGAAGAGGGATCCCAACTTATTGAGAGCATAAGAGGTTGTTCCAGTAGAGAATTAGTTTATTATATCTCTTCCATTCCTGTTAAGGTTTTCCCCCTCGCCTTACTCTACCTCACTGAGATGACAAGGGTTAACCCAAAAACAATCGACTAGAGAAGGTGACACTAGTTAGCGTGCAAGCGTTGTGTTTACACCAAGGTTCACTTCGAACAATATGTATTTTCCTTCAGCGTATCATGGAATAAAAGTAACAAGCTCATCATACAGAGGCAAGATGACAGATAACTAGGTAGCGGTAGTTGTACAAACCCTCTTGTACTTTACCTAGCTCGTTTCATGAGTCACACATGGTTTTATGCGAACTAATCTACGAACAAAACAAATGAATGAACTAACAACAAGGCCAAGAAAAAGTAGAAGAAAAAATGAGGGAAATGCAAGAAAACAAAGCATGAAATCAAACACTACTCATACTCCTACACTAACGGTGCATGGGCCTAATCACATGAAGTGATACTTCCATTACAACCATCGGCACATTGGTAGACCCATGTGGGTGAAGGCTTGGTCTGCGAGTAACCCAGTCGTGCAGACTAGCATACGAAAAAGATATAATAGTGAAGACAGCCACACTTCGTGTTTCAAAGTACCCATGGGACATAAGTGAGTGCATGTGCATGACAAATAGTCTATGGACTCATCATGGTGTTGTGTGACACTATGTGCAACTTTGAAGGAAAATCAAACTCTTGATTGAGACATGTAAGCAAATGAAAGAAACAAAGATAACTTGTGTTGCGAACGAGCGCTTCCAATTTAAGGATCCTCCAATTCATGAGCAATGGGATCATGTAGTTCAAGTGGAGGAAGTGTGATCTGTGTGTGAGATGAATCTTCAAAGCATACAGACGAGTGATGAGGAACCTTGGGTGATTGAACAGTTTCATGATTGGAAGTGAGACTGACCTCAAGAGAGCAAGTGCCTAACATAACCATCAGCTCGGGCTGAAGTGCCTCAATAGTCTTGGGTGTCTCAACTTCATCATCAGGTAGATCATCATACACCAATGGCTTCAAAAAATAAACTACAATAGATTCATGATCGTGATCAAAATTGGAAGCAAATGGATCACGACTGCCATGATAAAAAAAATCAATGAATTCTTCGGCATCCTCATGATCAGATGAATCAAATAGAGGGGTAGATGAAAAGCGAATGAACTCATCCTCTGTGTTTCCAGAAAAGGTAGATGAAGGATCAAGTGGATCTTCAATGAATAACTTATCCTCTCCATTATCGAATGATGGACTAGCATCCGGTGAGTCTTGTGCGTGATCAACAATGGGTGCATCTATGGATGAAGACACACATGAAAAATCATGGATGGCAGGTTCACCAAAGAAGCTAGGAAAGAACGGAGGGGGCTCAGACGAAAGGGAGTCATCCTTCGCCAAGTGTTGATGTTCAAGCTCCCACTCATACTCTTCATGAATGATAGCGCATGTTGGTTGTGCAACACCAACTCCGTCAGTGGATTGTTTCTCATTCACAACAAGTGAAGAGTCCGGAATGGATGAACACAAGATAGCATCATCCGGAGGAACACCTAAGTGGGAAGACGAAGGCCAAAGAAAAGAATGCATATGTGAACTCGAAGGACTCACAACCAACTCTACACAAAAATTGAGTGGAGTGATGTTGGGAGGGTGTGAAAGATGAAAATATGTGCAAACATGATCCTCAGCATCACTTGGCGATGGTCCATTGAGACAGTGCCTGCTCCCACATGGTATTTCACAGTTCCATCATCAAAGAAGGTTGATCAAGGATTGACATCAAGCTTCCTCTAGGGACAGGCAGATTTCTCAAGACAGTACTCGAACCAGTCCCAGAGATAAGCTAACTTCATCTAGCTCCTTGGAGCTTGAAACTGCAACTCATGGAAGCATTACCAAAAATAAATAACGGATTCATGCGGAGCCCTCCATTTCTGTAACAATTTCCGGTCAAGATAGTTTGGATCAAGATGATAGAACGTGTCTTCAATAAGATCACAGAAGTGCTCCCCAACAAAATGGAGATTCGTGAAGGGTGTATGCGAGCAGCAACCCGTCCTGTTCATCAGTAAACTCATCTTCCTCATAAATCATGGAAAGAAAGTTATGTAAGTGCTTATGCCATGACACTTCACCTTCACCATCATATGTGTGAGTGGGCAAGAGATTGAAAAGCTTCCTCGAGATGGAGACATCTTCACGATTCAAAAAAAACCTCGAGGGAAGAAGAATGCAAGACCCCATGAAAGATATGCAAAGGTTAAAAACTAGATGAGAGGTCACTTCTTGTCATCACGCCCTCCTTCTAGCGCTAGAAATGTTGACGGTGCTGGACCCGCCAACATGTCAAGGGGATATCCCCGGTAAGAAGTCCCAATTAGACCTCAAACTATTTGGTGTAGGAGTCCCAGTAGTGGGTCGTAAGGTAATGTCTTGACTGCGATGTCGTACAGAGGCAAGTAAGATAACTCTGTCAATAGCAAGGATGTGACTGATGTAGAGAGTCAAGGAATGTGTACAAGAAGTTCCAACACTTCGAAGGGAAAGGAAGGTGAAGGTGAGTTCCAGGACAAAAGGGATCAGTCCCAACTCAGCTAGGAACATACCACACAAAGGACATGCACAACTTTCAGTGGAGCAGTCCACTCGAATGCAGTAGTCACAACAACAAGGTAAGATAACACGAACAACATTCACAGATCAGTCTGAGATGAGTGTGACGGTTGATATAGTAAGGTTCATGAGAAAGTTTTGTCTGATGTCTAAAAGAGCAGTCGACATGAACGGTGACAGCATTAACAACATATGCAACACATTAACAACAATATTCATATAATTGCATACAAATCAGTTCACATGCAAGTACATAAGTTAAACAACATGTATTACTAAGGCAACCAGAACAATGCAACTACAATAAGAACATATGCATGAAAATGTGTTGGCTCTTATTATTAAAGAAGTGTAAGTCACAATCATACAATACACCATGTAAACCTGCTAGCCCCAATAGTGGAACGTTATAGCCACATCTGCCTGCTCCTCCAAAGATATGTAATAGTTCCATGTAGTGGAGAAGCCAAGGTGCGTTACAATACTTTCCAAGCCTTCTTCAAGATAGTCTTAGTAGAATCTTGGTTGACCAAAAGCCTATACAATGAGTTATGAGGAACTATTTATAGCAAAGGGTGGGGTGACCCTTGACATTTCCCTTTGTGACAGTTCAAGTACCCTCATGGCTCTTCACCTACTCTATGACTATTACGTCCAACTATTGACACTTGACTTACACTTGACATGACTAAACGTTACAATGCACATGTACTCATGTGAGAAAACATGGCTTGAGCAAGCCAAGCAAGACATCACTTACACTCGGTGCACTATGGTGAGGCCAACTCTTTGACATGCTTGTGATGGTGAAGGTGGTGAGCTGATGCCAAGATTGGACATCCGTGATGGTGTGCATGCGCCTTATGGTTACATCTTGCGGAAGCAAACTCTTACCTCTGTTGCAACCGGTGCATTGGATTGGTCCCTTCATCCAACTCTTCTACTAAAATGCGCATGGTCTTCTTAGGTGCGAATGAACTGGAAACACACTAATGCATAGTGTTCGTGCTGATCTTCAAGTGTGTGCTGGTGGTCATGCGCATCAACTTGCTGAAGTACATGTTCAGCTTCAATTGGACATGTTTCTTGTCTTTGCCTTGGTGAGTGTGTTGAATGGGTTAGATTGTGTGGTTGCACTCAATGACATGCATGCTGATGAATCCCTTACATGTGATCAGTAACACTTCTCACCATGTCTTCTCTATGTCAACTACTGAGATGGATCCTTAACTTGTACAGGCGCAGTTTCATCCATGAGTGTATGTTGCACCTGTTGTTGTTCCTGTTCCTGTTCTTGCTCCAACTCATTCATCTACCTGTGCAACTTCATGTTCTTCTTGAGTTGTTGCTTCAACACATGAAACTCCTTCTTTGTTCCATCTTCTTCCTTCACGTGATCTTCATGTTGCGTCGTCACTTCAGAGCTTGAATCTCCAAAGTTGCTTTCATTATCAATGGATCTACTTGATCTTGCAACTTTTCTCGACCTGTATGTTGTCAACAACCTTCCTCTTGCATTCGTTGTGTTCGTTGTATTCACTATGTTCGCTATATTGGATATGCTGCCTTCAGCTATTGTTCATGATGTTTCTCATTGTCATGCTGCTGCTTGATTTCCTTTCCACGAACAACTTGATGTCTTCGCGAGTAGGCAAGCTCATGGACATTTGATCGACTGCATCCCCAACCATGCTCTAAATGATGTCTCCGTCTCTCCTCTCTTGGAAGCCATTGTACCTGTACTGCTGAGGTGCAAATGAACACTTGCAATACATGGAGACATGGAAACACTCATAACAAGCAATCTATCAGTCAGAAACCAAAATTAACATGAGAACTGACTTACAACGTACCTAAATGAATGATCATGAAGGTTGCGCAATTTCAGCCGGGAGGTCGGGAGAGCGACTGCCAAGACTGCACAAGGCACAATCTGGGCTACTAAGAGACTGGTTGATTGTTGGAACTATGCAATGCATAGTCCAGTCTAGCTGTTTCCTACTGGGATTGCGTAATGCGCAATTCTAGCTGGGAAGGATTGCTAGTCTAGGGACAAATTTGAGCAATTTCTTCAGCCAGGCAGGAACTGTCCTCCAGAAATGCACAAAATAGTCGTGGAGGCAAGTGTTGGGTAGGAATGTGCAAATCTAGAGAGGAAGGTGAGTCTTCCTTTCCCATATTGTGCAATGCATCCTTCGTGAAGGTAAGGCCGAGGCCAAGGTTGGCCTGACTCACAGACGGGCAACTGAAAGCAAGTCAATGAATGCATGGCAACACCAAGTGATAGTAGAAGTGATTAACAGTGCATGAAAAACATGAATGAAAGATTCGGAAAATAGATCAACATGCATGTGGGTGAGGCAGTTCATCGTTGGGTGAACATCTGTGCAAATTAGTTTCATGCATGCGACAGCAGTGAGATAGAAATGAAATCTGAAACAGAGCTAGAACAAGCTAGTATACATGTAAACGACAGCAAGTGTTCAAAACAATGAAGCAAATAGTACTCATACAAGCGAAAACCTAAAAAGTGACAGAAATGCAACACAAGGCATGGGAAGCAAGCTTACCCAAAAAAAGTTGAGTTGAACGTGCCAACTGCTCCTAGATGTGATGTGGGATGTTAGAGATGCAAGGTTGATGTGAGGAATGAGATCTGCAGTGTCCGGTTGATGAGTTTTGATAACATCGAGGTTGTGACACACATGCCACAAATCTAGGGGAAGTGACACGTGGTGGGAGGTTTCTGAATTGCTCCTTGCATGTAACCTCCAACTGCTAAACATAGATCTCTGAGACAAGGGATGATTTGCATGCTGCCTTAGGAGAAGCAGCCTATGCATGCAAGTTTGTTTTTCTCAGTCCCGAAAGGAACCGGTCAACTCAGCTGCACATGCAAGCGACTACTCGACTGTTGGAGAAAAATGTGCATTTTTGGCTGGGAGCTAGGCTAGTTTCTGAGGAGGTTTGCATAATTTTTGGGCAGAGCAGCTGAATGCTACCCGGATTTGCAAAAATGTTGGGCTGAATAGCCTACTGCTGGGAAAAATTATGCAAATCCTGCTGGGAAGGTTGGCTAGCAAGTTTGCGCAATCTTGGAGCCCAGCAGGCTCTCATAGAGGATTGCGCAATTTCTGGAGAGAAGGATGGTTGCCCTCCAGAAATGTGCAGTTTTCAAGGGGAAACTACTCAACCTGTAGTTGGACCAAGTCCAGGTGAGTAGCCTGTGAAGGGATGAGATCAAACTGTGGTTGACAGGCAGCCTTTGAGTAAGAAAGACACTGAATCTTGAGGACTTGATGAAGCAAGGCAAGCTTCTGTGAAGGTTGGTAGGGAGGCTCCAAAACAAGATAAGGAAAAATTTTGGAGGGTGGTTGTAGCCGCTACAACACCTCTACTTATTTCTCCTATGTATGTATGACTTTGTCATTATCTGCTTTGCAACTCCTTATTTTTGCCTTCAAGCTTCTCAATGTGTCTTCTAAGTCCGAAGAATTCCCAACACCACGTTGCTCATCTGATCCATAAGGATAATCTTGCGAACTATAGTCTACCATCTTGCTATTCATCTTAATCTCTTTCTTGTAAGGTGTATTATGTCATCTAAACCAAATCATAAACAAACCAATGTACCTTAGCATCATTCGGGGAGGATATCTCATCTCTAAGATCAACTGATTTAGCATAACACATGTATAAACATAATCGTAACAACATATAGACATATAACATATAGAAATAACAACATATATACATCATTGTAACTATAGTTTAGTCATCAATGCATGACCATATCAATCACATACCATGACCTCATGCATGACAACAACAACAACCATACCAATATACACTTGGCAACACGTAAGCACTTGACATGCATAAACAACACATAACCAATCATACACTCATGATGACACATCCTACAACAACATCATCAACCTTCACATGGTGACATCACTCCAACTATGACCAACACCATGCATATGCAAAAAGCACATAGACCACAAGCATAAGGAACACATATGCAACTGACATGAATGCATGACCAACACACCGACCGTCCACTCTAAGGCGTGAACCATGCTATGATACCACTCTGTAACACCTTCCTCCCACATCTATCCAAGTAATCGATCAACTAGGGTAAACATGTGATGAATATTTACTATGATATGATTCAATTCCCCATGTATCAGTCAAGGAAGTGGAACTAATGGAACACACTACACAAACCTTCTAGACATACTGCGGAACACCCTGGAGCCATTCAAACCTACTAGGTGACTATCCCCTAAGACAAACTAAATTTTTATTACATTAATCCCCTATTATCTTCCATGACATGGGCATGAGTGCGACTGGCACCGTCTAGTCACTCCCACAGCATGGGTATGCATGTGACTAGGGACTTTCCCAAGCAGTTATGTGCCTGAGACTCTAAATTTTTGCCACTTTTTTAGGCCAACAACTCAAGTAGCTACCCAGAACTCCATGACACTTCTAGAAATGAAAGATAACAACATAACAATGATACAAATGAAATTACTTGAACAAGGACTTGATCGGACCCCTACTAGCCATGACTGGCATTTCTTTAAACATGTCACAAAGATGAAATCTACATGTATAAACAACAGATCTAAGGATAGGGGTCTCATACTTATCTGAGAATCACTATGAAGAATTGATTCCTCATCACAATAATTGCATTACCATCTATTAAGTGATATATTCATTTCCATTCAGTGATTAACCAAAACATGATGAGAGTCATACATTTCCACTTTCATAAAATTCATTTATAACCAACATAAATATCAATGGGTATAACAACCATATAAACCACATATAAACAAGTATATTTACCCATAAAATACCAAGCATAAAGAGATATCCTATTGATTATTGCATAAGTCGACCAAGTATGGAACTTCCACGAACCACTCGATTGTAGACTAGGCTGAACCAAATATTTCTTTCAGTCAATCACTGTTTAAGCATGAATGTGGGATCTTATAAAACAAATCAATCAAAACCATCCAAGGCTTCCATAGGTCAAACAACCTCAACCCTCAACCAGTGATTTCACCTCACAGTCGAACATCACTAACCATCACCAAATTGGTCTCTACCCAAGTTGTCCAGGTCTCCAGAGTGTTTGTTCCAACCAAGGCTCCAGGACTAGTAAGTCAACCCACGACTATTGTCAAGCTCCAGAGTGCTTTTACAAACAAGGCTCCAGGACTAGTAACTCAACCCACTAAGGGCTCCACAGTGTTTTTCCAACCAAGGCTCCAAGACTAAAAATCAACCGAATTTGTTTCAATGCTCCAGAGAGTTTTTCCAACCAGGGCTCCAAGAACTAGTAAATTAACCCACAACTAAAGGAATAAGAAAACCAACTAGGAAAAAAAAAAATTAAACCCACAACACCCTGGCTATATAGGAGATGGCAAGGCTAGAGAAATCCACTGTCAATCCAGGGAATCCTCCATGAAAATGATAGATCATAATCAAGAAGCCACATGCATATTCCATGCATTCCAAAACTAGTGAGGAAAACATACATCCAACTCGGTACCCGCAAGAAAAACCGATTGTAACTATTGATCCTGATGTCCTCTTACACTTGCATGCTCTTCCTTTTTCTTATTGCTCCAAAAATACAAGTATGCCACACTTCTCCTATAATGCTCTAAGAAACTCTAATTGTCCAAAAGTATGAGAGAGAATGTTGAGATTGCAACAAGATGATGGAGCTTAGTGAAAAGAGTCGCCTTCAATAAGTGGGCCCGCAGGCAAATTATGGCGCAAAGTCTATTTTTAGACATATGGATCATGTCTATGAGTTTCAAGATGCTGTTTATGGATGATTGGTCAAGCTGGAAAAAATAGATGGACTTCTATTTTTAGACAACAGCGTGACACTGTCAAGTCTAATTACAGAGCAGTCAAATATTATTAGCTTATAATAATATTTAGACTATAAACTTTATCTTATTCTCTTGGAGCACTTCAGTTTGAGCTACAGATGTGGAACATGCAGCTGTCAGAAGGAAATAAGTTTTCTTTGTGGGTCAGTTGAGTTGTTGCATGCATGACTTCGGTTAGAACTCAATCAGTTGAGTTTGGTGGAGTTGATTGTGGAGTTGATGGAGTTGTGTTCAATTTGACTTGGTTAAACTAGTTGTAAGTAGTCTAACTGCAAATAGACTAATGATGAGAAGTTAAACTAATTATTAACTCATAATGCAACTAAAGAATACATCACTTAACTCGGTTGCATGTCAGTGCATGTTCAGTTCAGCAGGGACAAGTGTTAGAGGATCAGATTGCTATCAATTGTGACTATAGTTGTGCATGAGGATTTGCACAATCAATGGGATTGAGTTATGCCAATGAGAATTGGCCAATACCAAGTGATTATAGCTTCTTCTCACGTGATTCCCAGTGTGATTGATTCTTTTGAGGTAAATATGGGTTTGGTTCAACCATTCTCATCCATTCTTGAACAGGTATTGAGCAGTGGAGGCAGGCAAGCAGTGGAATAGATTTGGAGATCAGATCTGAGCTGTATTGTGTGTAACAGGTGGAGATAGTGTTGGATAATTGTGACAAGTATTGACTATTGTAATGTTACATGTTCTCAATCATTAATATACAGATAGTGTGGGGTTTTCAGCGATGCTTTCCCCGGGATACATACTGTGTTAATGTGTGAATGCTCTTGATGTTTTATTGTTATTGATGCTGCTATATTGATGATCATCGT
>APFE030691336.1:0-11575 GCA_000404065.3 Pinus taeda | reverse complement strand
TTGTTGGAAATAATACTGAGAGGGGGGGTGAATCAGTATTATCAAATCAATAATTTAATTTTCCAAACAAATTTGTAGACGCTACTTCAACTAAGTAAACTAGTGTGTATACGCAATTGTACTTAAGGCAACTAGCGTATATGCAGAGAACTTTTGATTTACCCAATTTATCATGCATTGAACTTTAACCAATATATCAAAAATTTATTAGACAATGTAATAAAAGCATAATAAAGCATCACACATAAGCAACACACATGAACACCAATATATAAGGTGGAAACCCAATGTGGGTGAAAACCACCCGCTGATGTCGTCTCTGTCTTCTTTTAATAATAAGAAAATATGTTTACAATTTTGTACCGATGCAGACTTATACCAGTACACAAGCTTCTACCTGCATAAGGTTACAACCTTTTCTCATTTTCCAGCTTCTCCTGGAAGGAAGTTACAACCCCCTAACTCTTGTACTAGCCGATATGTTTACTAGTACGTAGGCTGCGACCTACAAAACGCTACGACCTTTCTTCAACCAAGGACCACGTTTCGTAAATTTTCAGACTGGATCTATCAACAACATCATAACTGTAATTCAATCATCAAATACATCTGCATCAACCAATCACTTTCTGAACCAACCAGAACCACAACCGAATCAATAAATCACTTTGATAACCCATCAATCTGATCATTCAGAACACTGTCACCAAAATGTAGTAACCAGAACCCAAAATTCTGCAACAGTAAACAGAAACAACTGAAACATATTTTATAATGTATACGCTACTTCCATGTGTCAAACCTGCGTGTATATGCACTTTTCTCAAAGCCAACCAGCATATACATCTGCAAATATTAATTTATAATTCTGCAGCTATTCCAGACTTCAGATATATCTAGATCATAATATTTACAGAACAATACATGCGTCAGTATATAAATCTAGAATAAACATGATCAAACCATATAGAGATAGTTTAATTCAAGCCTTAAGATCTTGATCCATCATTAGATCTTATCCTCCATCAACCGCAAAGGTTCATCCTTGGTTCAAATCAAGCACATCACCATAAGCCAATAACCTGCATACTAGATCTCACACTTCATCAAATATTTAATACTTGCATACCTTGGCCTAATGATCTTCTCCTCCTTTTATATTTTTAGGCCTTTCTCAATACCATGGACCAAAACCACTTAGGACCAATATCTTGGACCAGATACCTAGGGTCAATACCTCGGACCAAATACCATGGACCAAAAGCTTAGTTTTCCAAGGTATATGCACTTTTACTTCTGTGAAAGTGCGTGTGTACGTTATACGCCCCTTTTGTTCTGTTAACCTGCGTGTATACGTTGCTTTGTCAAGGTGAACCTGCGTATACCTCTCTTTCTTCATTCTTTGAAGTCTGAGCTGCAATTCTTTGTTGTTGTCATGTTGTATTGTGATCTTTCATCTGAGAGAGTTGCCTTCTGCACTGATTCCTTGAAATTGCCCTGCATTTCATTACATTTGTAAACACAACTGTCATGCATTCTGTCACATCTAATATCTCTCTGTCGATTCATCTAGTTACCATATACAAGTGAGTTGTTCTGCTACAAGTGGGTTGCCATCAAGTACAACACATGCATCATAATTCCAACACATGATATGATCATGTATTTACCTTAACTTGAAACTTCAACCTAACTTTGAAATTAAGCTTTGGTTAAAAACACTTTGCCCATCCTTCAAACCTTGGCTATGTGTAAAATGCCTTAAATAACATCCCTCGGGGTAGGTGATGTCCGCAATAAGAGGTCAAATGCTAAAGATTGGTTAAAATTTAGGTGAACAGAAATTGCCAATTAAAACTTTGGTTAAGGATGAAAAATTAAAGAAAAATATTAAGTCAAAGCATGATTAATGGTTAGTCAATGATCAATCGATCGCTATAGTCCTGCTGACAGGGACTAATAATAACTAGCATTTCCACCACATGCTGCAAAGGAAACACCATAATGCAATGGCATAAGAAACAATATCATAGAAGAAAGAAGTCATATGTTAGGAGATTCCAACCAGGATATGTTCAAAGTGAAGGTAATGTTCAAAGTGAAGGATTTACAAAAATTAACAAAAATAAGTGTTAAATAATGAACCAGAGTTGTTTGATGATCGATCTTCCACGCTATGTAACAATGTAGTACCATAGAATTTGAGAAGTATCAAGACTCAGAGAAAAAACAACAATAAATAAATGGAATACCACTTTTAGCAACAATAGTTGGATTGCTTTCATTTTTCTTCAAACAAGTTTGGGGTCTTGTGGCAAGTTAAATTTTGTTGTCTCCCCAATATCAGTTAGATATTTTGCAAAATAACATTAAAAATATTGCTTACTTCCCAGGCTATTGAGCCTACTGAGCCTAATGTCCCAAGTGAAGATGCATAAGGAAATACATTGAATCCTTTAAGGATGAAGAGGAGACCAAACAAGTGATTTTGAATACGTTGTTGGCTTGTGTGATGGAAGAAGATGCTGCAAAAGCAAGGAATGATGTGGCAGAAGCAGTATAGTTGAAGTGATGTGCAATTCACATAATGTTTTATGTGTTCATACTCTTGCAAGTGAAAAAAATGTGCAACAAACCAGAAAAGAGATGTCGCTATAATGAAGGTGTTCACTGTGATTATGAAAAACAATCACCAACGAAGATGAAAGAAAAACAATGATTGCAGAGAAGAAGATAGAGAATAGATTAAGTAGCAAGCAGAGTGGGAGGCTGGGAGGGACACGTTGTTCACCAAGTGGGAGTTGTAAGCAGCGATTGGTAAAGTGGTTAAGATAAAGAAGAAGAAATCTACAAAACAAAGAATAGAGAACAAATGAGTGGAAAGAGAATGAAAGAGATGTGGCGGATTCTTGTGGCAGAGATTGACAGAGGAAGCATGCTGACTTGTAATATTTGTGTAACAATGTTTTGAGCAAGATGCTCAAAAGTTTCCAACCAGGAAAGTTTGACACAGGGCATCTCTTGTCAAGTGAACAAACCTGCACAACACAAAAAAAAATATATATATATATATTGTTATAAGTTAGATGTACTAGTCTATGCATGTTTGCCATAATTTAAGTAGATTTGTCTTCCATTAACAATAATGTATATTTTTTGGATTGAATCATAAAACTTAATCCCATGGAGAATTGATGGTAGTGAACAAGAAGAAGAATCGTTTACAGCTTCCAAGTCATTTATGCCATGAATATTTTAGACCATGCTTGCATTTCTTTAAGCCTCTAAATTTTTTTTTTATTTTTTTTTACATAATCGGTTGCTATTTGTATTCCAAAAAAAGGTTGGGAGATTGAGTTCCTGTAATACAAAGTTTTAATCTCGAAGGCGAATCAAGGAGATGATTGGGAAGACAAAATTTCCCTTTGCTTCTGTCATTTCTAACTTTTGGAAAACAAGAGAAAGTAAAAACTCTAACAAACTGAGACAGAAGTAAGCAGTATTTGCAACACATCTTTAATCTATGCTAACATGGCTGATCTGGCGAGCTGTTGAATTTTCTGGTTTATTATCGACTTCAGCATTCCTGAGACTTGAAGAGCTGGTGCTGGGTGCATTCCTTTTCTCCATCATGTATTTCAGGATTTCGATTGATTCTTGGACATGGCTGCATTTGTTGACCAGATCGTTAAACTGTGTCTGGAGCGAGGAGACTCTGTTTAGAAATAGATTGATATCTGCTTCATACTTCTTGTTGGTCAGCCTGGCATGAGAGTCTATTTTGGCGTCCAACATTCTTTGATGCGCACGGATTTGTTCCAGTTCCCCTTGTAAGTCAACACAGTGCAGGCAATCTTCAGATCTTGCCATTTCATGGATGCTGGGAGATGTCTTAGTGCTCTACGTGGAGAGAGAAAGACTTGGAAAGGTTGAGGAGTTCCGTCTGATCAATGAAGATAAAGTAGTAGAAGAACTAAAAAGGAGATCGATCAGGTGGACAGAAGAACTGAGGGAGTGACCTTCCTAAGGCGAAGAAAGGGAGAAAAAGGGAAGGCGCCGCGGAGAGGGGATGAGAACAGAGTGCAGATCAGCAAACAGAGCGGAATGCAGGCGAGGGGGAAGCAGAGAGCAGCAGCGAGCTAGGGAGGCAGCAGAGATTGTTGTCCCAACCAAGCCGAGAATCAGGGAACAGGAACAGAAGATTGCAAAGAGACAAGGGAATAGAATAGGGCATAGGAATGTGGGGGAATGCTCGAATTTAAAGGAGGAGGACCACGAAAAAGGAGGTGCGGGATCACGAGAGAGGGTAGGAGGGAGTCACGAGAGATAAGGAATCGAGACAATTGGGGTAGAGTGGAAGAGGCGACGAGACTGATGGGAGGAGAGAAGATCTTAATTTGAGATTTGGCAGAGGATGGGAGGTGTAGATATCTGCCAAAGGATCCCATGAAGATGTTGCGGAGGATAGATTCAGAAGAGTTACCACGAATCATGAAGAGGGAGAAGATTACGGGAGATGATGATGGGATTCAGTGTTATTGAAAAGAAGATTGCCTTTGGGTTTGCCACAAGCTCTGTTAGCACGAGTGTCAGCTTCTTTGTTGAGTGAGCAGAGCACATGGTAGAATCTAATATCCATGTTTTGACGAGTTAGAGCTTGACACCTGTTAATCATTGGCTGAAGGAAGATATTGGATGACTTTCGATTGCAAACCATGAGACTGATGATTGTGGCAGAATCTCCAAAAATCAGAGCTTTTCTAATTCCAAATTTTTGGAGTTGGATTAAACCTTGGTAGAGGGCAAGAGCTTCTACCTTGTTGTTGGATAAGGAGCCCAGTCCCCATTCATAAGTGGCTATAATGCTACCACTGGGATTGTAGATGACTCCGCCTGCACCTGCTGCTCCCGGGTTGGATTTAGAAGCTCCGTTGAAGAAGAGGTAGTGGAGATTGCTACCTCGGAGCCAGCGTGGAAATTCTTCTTCTTTGTTTCTTATTTTCCAACTGTGATTAGGGATGCTGGATTGGATGTTGGAATTACTTACAGTCTGATTGTTATTATCCAACAAATAGCCAATAAAATCCCTTTCCTCAATGGAGAGGCCAGCGACATCAATTTTCTTCAGATTTTTGGAAGATATGGTTTCTAACATTAAACCTTTTTCCTTGCTACATAGGTTCCTTATGATGGTTTCCTTGTTCTGAAAGATCATACGGTTCCTGGCCTACCAAATTTTCCACAGAAGGGCATAGGGGAGGACATCCCAAACCCGCTTGGCTATATTATTCTTCTTATGCTGCCAAGGGTAATTCTTCTTCCATAGATTCAGAACCTCGCCAATTGAGTTTTGGGAATTCCATGGAAGATGATCGTTGCGAAATATTCCTTTCCAGCAAGAGATTGCAAAAGGGCAGGTGATAAATATATGTTGGATGGTTTCTTCTGCCTCTTTACAATTTGGGCATCGCGAAGGTCCTGCTATACCTCTCTTTTGCAGATTATTAGTAGTGATAATTTTCCCTTTCAAGAGGTTCCCAATGAAGAATTTGATTTTGGGGATGGCCTCATATTTCTAGACAGTTTTCCAACAAGTCCAAGTAAGAGCAGGATATTCTTTGTTACATAAGTAATGGTGGCCAGCTTGAATTGTATAGTTGGAGCCTGTAGGATCCCACCAAAAACTGTCGATGTCATTTTTAATTATGGGGGAAATACTATGGAGATGAGCTTGAAGGTTGCCAAAGCTCTCCTTAAGATTTGAGGGTATGGGTGGAAAATTCCATCCCATCCATATCTACGAATAGGTGTCCCATTGCGAGATTTGGTCCAGATATTGAATTCCTTTATTGTAAAGAAAGAGAAGGATTTTGTTCGTACCTGGTTGACTACTGATAGATTGATTCCCCATAAATTTGTCTACACCAATTTTGATATCACTGCCTCCCTTGGGAACTTTGGAGGTGTTTTGGGCCAAAAAAGGGATTACTTTTTACATAGTTTCCAAAGTTTTGAACTGCTTTTAGTGGGTATTCCGCAGTCCAATAGCTGTTGTCTTGGGCAGTTTTGATATTTAACTTCTAGGACTCTTTTCCACCATGTCGGTTGCTCGCTGATTAGTCTCCACACGATCTTTCCTCCAAAGGCTAAATTTGAGAGCTTGGGGGATCTGATTCCGAGTCCTCCACAATCTTGGCCTTGAATTACTTGCTTCCAGCTAACAAGATTGTACTTCTTTTTTTCTATTTTCCCCCTTGCCCGAGAAAATGACGAAGAATGCTTTCCATTTTATTATGGAATATGACTGGGGCCTGCATTAGAGTGAATTGATAGAGAGGAAGAGATGAGAGCCCTGATTTTAGGTGAACAAGGCGGCCTGCCGGGTTAAGCCATGTAGAACCCCACTGCTGCACTTTCCTCTTCATTTTTTCTATAATTGTGTCCCATATTTCAGCTTTTAAGGGCCCAATGCTCACAGGCATTCCCAGATAGATGAAACAGTGCCAATTCAATTTGCAAGGGACCCCAAAAATGTTGGCTATACTATGAAGGGTTTGGGCTGTTACATGCCAACCATAGATGCAACTTTTTAAATGGTTTATCATGCCTCCTGAATAACTCATATATTTGTCGAAAAGAGTTTTGAAACGATGACCTATTGTGACATAAGCCCCTCCTATCAACAGAGTGTCATCCGCAAATTGGGAATGGTTTATGTTTTTGACTCCATTATTGAATTTTATGCCAGTGATGAGACCAGTTCACCTCTTGTAATCTAAAGCTTTACTGAAGGATTCCACCATCAAGATAAACAGGTAAGGGGAGAGGGGGCAACCTTGTCTCAGCCCTCTCGAAGATTGAAAGGGATGTCTAGGTCTACCATTAACAAGGGGGGAAATCCAAGGCCTCATAATGTAGGCTTTGATGAGATCAAGGAGGGGCCTAGCAAAAACCATTTTCTTAAGGACAACGATAAGAAAGGAGTGCCTTACCCTATCAAACGCATTGGCCAAATCTAGCTTCAGGATGAACCCTTTCTCTTTTCTGTAATGGTTGGAATGGATTTCTTGTACAAGGAGGATTGAATCAGAGATTTGCCTGTTGGCCAAAAAGCCACCTTGGTTTTCAGATATAAGTGAAGGGAGAAGAGGTTTGAGACGAGTGGCTAAGATTTTTGTGAGGATTTTGTAAGAGGAGTTGCAAAGGGAGATGGGTCGGAAGCGGGAGAAGGTCGTAGGGTGATTCTCTTTGAGGATGAGGGCTAGGTAGGTGGAATTGGTATAGCCTCCAATTTTCCCTTTGCGCTGAATCCATTTCATCATTTTGATAAGATCCTTTCTAATAATACCCCAGTGGGCTCTGTAGAAGCAGATTGGAAATTCGTCCGGTCCAGGAGCTATGTCTCGTTGGAGAGCCCAGATGGCTCCTCTTATTTCTTCTTCTTCTATCTCCTTACTCAAGTTTTCATTGATTTCTTTGCTGATCCCACTTGGAAGCTATTGCAACAGGTCTGAATAGTCTTCCTCTTCCTTAGATTCTGTTAGCAGTTCTCTATAATGATCTGAAGCTGCCTACTTGATAGCACTTTCGCTGGTTTGTAGGTTGTCTTCTCTGTCAACGATAGATGTGATGTTGTTTCTAATTTTCCGAGCTGTAGTTTTCTTATGGAAGAAAGCCGAATTTTTGTCTCCTCCTTTCAGCCATAATTTCCTAGACTTAATTCTCCATTTCTGCTCTTCTTCTCTATTGATACGATATAGCTGGCAATAGAGTTTATCTTCCTGATCTTTATCTTCCTGCTGAAATCCGCACCCCTCAATTGTGCTATGGAGGTCCTCCAGTTTGGCTTTGATCTCTCTTTTCTCTATTTCCAGCTCGGTGTAGCAATTTTTTTCCCATTCTTTAAGAGCATATTTGACTCTTTTGATTTTGCTTTCCCAGATATATCCTGGCGATCCTTCTATATGCTGCTGCCAGCTACTTTGAAGAATACTTTTGACTGTTGAGTTGTCGTTCCACAAAGGACTATACTTAAAGGGAATAGGTACCAATGAGCAGTGGGTTACAGAGTCAAAGATGTGGGGTAATGATATGAAGCTGTGAACAGGTGGATGAATGTGTAAGCTGTAGAGAAAGTGGAGATAAGTGAAACATTCACCAGGATTCTGTCCAACCTTTCCATAATATTATTTTTCCCTAACCTGCGATTATTCCAAGTGAATCTGCGGTTTTTTGGGACAACATCAATAAGGTCGTGATCCTGCATAATAGTCTCTAGCTGGTTTCTATAGGGGTTTGAAGAGAAGCAGCCTCCTCGCTTCTCATTGGAGTGAAAAATGAGATTTAGATCTCCCCCCTAGAATAATTTTATCATTATCTTCTTCATCTATATTTTTTTTTAGAGTTCCCAGCATTGCTCCTTGTCTCTATAATGATTTGGGGCGTATATATTATAGATGACTATCCTTTGATTATTTGATGTGTTCTCTAGAGCAGTTTTTATCTAGTGTTGATTGATTGTTTCTGCTGTGAGACTCCAAATGTTTTAGTCCCAAAGCATTGCAATTCCCCCAAAAGCTCATCTTGATTCACAAATGCTGCCTTTGTACTGTTTATGGTATGTTATGATTTTGTGCATTTCTTGTTGCCCTTGCTTTGTTTCTTGAACTAATACAACTCCTGGTTTCTCTTGATTCATTAGATCTTTTAGGGTAGATATTTTGGAGGGGTGCCCTAGTCCCCTACTATTCTAGGAAAGGACTTTCATCATTTCATGTGGAGGTTACGGAGAGTTACTCACCCTCCCTGCTCCTTGCTTACTGTATCTTTGTCGACTTGTCCCAAAATGTAGGACTCTATGGTATTCTGGGTGCCCATAGCTATATCCTTCTAAGTATTTTCATCTCTCTATTGCTTTGAAAATTTCCTTCCTGGCCCATTTCTTTTTTGAGTGTCTAAGGCTGCACCATGCTCCTTTGAGTTACTTCTGGTAATTCTAGATGAGGATGGATCAGGAGGGGGGGAGGAGGAGATGATCAGAGGGAGAGGAGATTCAAGGGTGTCGACTTGAGCCACGGGTGGTGGGGGGGGATTGTCCTTTGGGGGAGTGAGGATATGGAAAGGGTTGAAAGACGAAGGAAGAGGTTGGGAAAGGGGCTGGTCCAGCGAAGGAAGGGAGGGAATAGAGAGGGCTGATGAGGATGGCATGGGGGGATTACGAGCAGAGCCAGCTTCAGGGTTTGGCTTGGGGTTGTTTTATTTTTCTTAACTGTTTCCCATTGTTCATCTTGCTGAGTATTCTCTGCATCAACTAATTTAGTACAATGGTTAGCAAAATGTCCATATTCGTGACATACCTTACACTTGAAGGGGATATGTTCATAGTCCAATTGTTGAATGTGGGTCCAATCGTCCACCTTGAGCTTGATGGCCTTTGGAAGTCCTTTTCCGAGATCTACTTCTATGCATATGCGGGCACAAGCCTGCATATTGTCTTTTGGTTCACTGTGGTTAATGTATTTTCCCACAACATTCCCAATAGCTCGGACCGATTCGTCTCCCCATCAGTGAAGAGGGAGATGTGGAAGCCGAACCCACACAGGAACAATGCTTGGAATATCCAACTTAGGATCAAAATCCGGAGTCCATTTGTTGAGATATAGCCCTCTTGAATCCATTAAATAGGGCCCATTCTTGAATATCAAGTCTTTATCTAGTCTGGTTTCAAAATGAAAAGTGAAGTACCCTTTTCCACGAAATTGAATGGAGATTTTTCCTTGAATTTTATCAGACCAATTCCTTTTCAACCCATCTTTGAACTTTTTTGGCAATGGCCAGAGCCTAGTAAATTGCCCAATGAGTCCTCGTTCTGCTAGGGCAAGAGCAGCCATACGAGGCAAAGCTGGGGGGAGGTTGACTTCCTGCAATACATCAAGCTTTTTCACGAACTTGGAGATGGTTGGGCGAGGCCTCTGGGGAGGTAAGGACTTAACTCGATCTGAGAAAGCTTGTTGAGCGGTGGCTGCCTCCGGTGAAGCTTCCGAAGGGGCCATGGCAAGGCGCCGAAGGCAAAGCGCGAACAAGACTGGTAGGTTGACCTAGCAGGGGCGCACAACAAAAATTATCTTACTCCACTGAGAAGTCTGCCTTTTACCATAGCCAAGGTAAATGGTTTTGTTGCTCTACATCAGGCTTCGTGTGTTTCCATGAGTCTTACAGTGGATTGTCTCACTACAGTCTTTACCGCCATTTTGTTGTTGTTAGTTCGTTGAAAATAACATTAATTAAGATTATTAATATTATTAACTAAGATTAATATTATACACTTTTAGAAAATAAACTTTAAGATGAATATCATAAATCCTAAGATCAATATTACAAACCCTAGGATTAATATTCAAAATCTTATGATTAATATTATAAGCCCTCGGATTAATATTAAACCCTTATTACTATTGAGCATGAGTTACCGTGGCTTTTAAGAATAATTTATTATGATGACTATGACTGTCCAAATATGACCATGCTTGACCTACGCTTCCTGTGGTGGGACATGATTGTCCATGGTTGACGAAGGAAAACCATGCTAAATAATCATTTACGGTTGACAATGGTTGACCATAGTTTGACTATTGTTAACCCTAGCCATCCACTATAAGCTTCCATAGTTAACAATGGCCGCCCACTATCGTCAATATAGTTCGCTACAGTTCACTATATGTCACTTATTGATAGACTATGATTCTTGAGACATGGTTCACCGTGATAGTCATGTTGACCATTATTGATTATGATGCCCATGTTAACTATAGTTGACCATGTTAACAATAGTCAACCATAATTAACATATGTTAATATATTGATTAATTATATTAAAATTTATTATTAATAATTATATGTGCGGATTAATGGAATTGAATAAATTTTAATAATTATTAATATTTACTAATTATAAATAAATATTAAATTATAATAATATATCATTTATTAGCAACTAATCGAAATCAATATAGTCAACGTGAGTATTAAGTATAAATGATTACGAAATGAATGCCCTCAATTTTTTTAGTATGATGTGTGAATGACGCTATCATAAAAAATGGGCGCCATCCATCCAATTACTCGCTCCCTCACCTCGCCTCGTCTATTATATTAATGTTAGACATTAATATTATTAAATAACTATTTCTACTGTTGAAGTTTATTAAATGAATATATTAGATATAATATTATATATATCAATTATTTTATTGTGATCTACTTGTTAAGTAAATTAATATACTAATATTAGTTAATATATAATATATCCATCATTTACTTGAATTAATTATTTAATTATTAAATTTAAATTTAAAAACAGGGTTAGAGTATATTGACAAGACAAAAATACTGCATTAACTTTCAAATAAATAAATCCTTTCAAGCTCAAGTTCGCATTATGAAAACTCTGGTTATTAGTCATCACTGAGGTGAGGTGAGTTGATTATGGTTTCACATAATAAGAGAAGCATTGCATGAAGAAACTTCTCCCTTTTTTCCCTCATGGTTCTTCGGTGTTTCCACGATTTTAAAGAGA
>APFE030691335.1:36699-67912 GCA_000404065.3 Pinus taeda | reverse complement strand
TTGGTTTCTTTGTGGAACATCATAGTGTTGGGTGATCTAGCTTTTCATGAGGTGAAGAAGGGCTTTCATGCTGGGAGGATGGTGCTGGGTCAGATCAATGGGTTGTAATCCTCTCTTCTACTCTTTCTATCAATAATGCTATTTGAGTTTTCCTCCACATTCTTGTATGTCTGAGTTGATATATGCATTTGTATGGTTAATATATATTTGATCCTATATTGCTTATGATTGTAGATCTCTATGTTTTGATGGTATTATGCTGCTTTGACTCTACAGGTGTTCTTTGAAGTGGGACAAGTGAGGAAGGAGTGGCAAAGATCTTTCAAAGGGGAGAGGAAACAAGCAAGGAGCCAAGCGAAAGACTGAGGTTGGTACTCATTGCTTCTCTCTCATCTACTTCTCATAAAGGAAAATGCAAGTAACTTTAGTTTGTTTGTTTCTAAGATAGCTACCCATCTTAGTGGGACTAGTAGCTCTGAATGGACACTATTTTTCTCGATAAAACCAATGTATGTACGGTTTTTGAGATATGGTAAAAAAAAAAAAAATTGCCCAATGTATTTTGGCCTCCTGTAGGAAAACAAAACCTTCCTGTAGCATTCTACTACAATGAAGAAAATGAATGGTAAAGGCCTGGAAATGATGGGTGGATGTTGGAAATGGATGAGGGTGATAGATCCATATGTCCTTGATCCTTCTTGAGTCATTTTCACAAAAGGTAAGAAGCCCAAGGTTGATTATTTTTTACTTTTTGCTTGCCTCATTGCTCATTTTGTTTTTCTCCTTTTGTGGCATTGATCTGTTTCTTTTGCTTATGCAGGAGGAGTACCTACATGCAAACACATATATGAAAATCAAAGAAAAAAAATCTCTTTTTATTTCATCTTTTTCCTTCTTTTTTTTCATTTTTTTCTTTAGGCTTACTAGTTGCCTCAATGAGGTTTTCAACTAGTTGGTCTGCCTAGGTGCCTCAAAGGAGGTTGTCACCTAGGACATTTTCCTTTTCTTTCATTCCAACCCACTGAATGCCTCAAGAAGTATTTCAATCGGTGAGCCAATCTTAGGCACCTCAAAAGATGTTTTCACCTAATATTTTGTTTTGTCCCTTATTTTCTTTTCGTCTTTTTCCATTTTTTTTTTAAATTTATTTTTTCTATCCTACTCTACTTGAAAAAATAAAATATCTTTTAAGTGTAGGAATACTTCCAATAGAGCCATGTGCATAACAATATGACAAATAAACTCATATGTAGGCTTGAAACATATGATTTGACATGTACCTGAATATAAGAGATCAAATACTTTGACTGAGATGAGATTAGGAATTGTTGAAGAAGAGTGCGTTGCTGCAACTTAATGATTTTATGGAACCATATTTCAATATAGTTGTGATGCCTCTGGTCTACTTTCACATTTGAATCTTTTTATATGTCCTCTTCTACCGTGGCATTCAAATCTTCTTTTTTTTGTTGATTAGTCTTTTGAACACATAAAGAATCTGATGATAAGCATAAAATAAATTCTTCATTCTTAGGATCTAATGGTTGTTCTTCATTAAATGTGGTCCATGATTCCTTGGTCTTCTATGGATCTTCCTCTTTTGGATGTTATTCTTCAATGGCATCAAGAAAATCTTTTTTTTTGCAATATACTTCCTGAACTAAGGTGAATACCATTCACATCAAGAGGTGTTGTTTAGAAGTGTTGCACCCCAACATTGTAAGTGAGTTGAGTTACTTCATTGTTTGGGTTTGGGGATGGTGGTAAAGGTAGTTGAGTGGGAGTGGATATTTGAGATGGATGTGGTGACATTGTGGTTGTGGTGGAGGTGGATGGTAGGCATAGCATGGAGTTGGGCACAGAGGATATTAAGGAAAATATTGAGGATATTGTGGATTTCTCCCATAAGTTCCTAGCCAAACTTGTTGCCAAGATTGGTTTTGGGGTTTAGATGGTCAAGGTTTCCAAGGAAAGGGTGTGTTCCCATTAATTTGAGATGGTTGCACATATCCTTGAAATTGTGAATTAGGTTCTTGCATCATATCAGGTTAACTAGGCCACCATGATCTTCTTGGAGCTATATAACTTAACTTCTTTGGTGATTGACTTGCTCCATTGTCCTCTTGGTAAACTTCCTTGAACCTTGGTAATGATGGGAAATATTTAATAAAATGTGATTCTGAATGAAAAACACAAATATAAACATATTATTTTTTCTCATCTTGCTTTCTTAATGTTTCTACTTGTTTGTAGATTTTCCTGTAGACAAGCTCATGCAATTTACTCAAGCATAGGACAAGAATTTACTTCTACTTTCAACCAGAAAAAGCCAATAGATCGATGAAAATAATATGAAAAAGAAGAAGAAAAATAAATGGTACATAACACAATAATTTTTCCTGGGAAAGCCACTCCTCAAAACCTCGCCTATCTGTATTGCATTAATCAGAAATGTGAGTGAATATACAGGTCTTGTTCTTAGTAGAACAATTATGCACAAGTATGCTCAACTCTCTACCTCACAAGCCTGCTATTAGCCAACACTTAGCCAATTTCCACTACCTTCCAAGCTCCTATTTCCTTGCACAATTCATAGGATGAAGAGCTCGTATTTAAAGGGAATTCATGCTTCCAAAACTGCACAATCCTAATTAGGTCCTCTTCCTAATTACATGCATGATATTTAAAACTCAGTAAATCACACAACTGATAGTACAAAGTCCCTGCACTCTAGTCTCAACTGGGTCTTTCTTAGAACTAACATGAATGAGTTTCCGATGAGTGAATGTTCAATTATATGGAGTAGCACTTGTGGATGCACTAGTGCACTAACTGACTTCTAATCCTCTACTATTTCAACAAACAATTAGAACTAGTTTAACTGACTATAACTTAGTAAACTGAGTTATCAAATTACAACTCAATTGAAACTCATACTGGACCCCTAAAATTTAGGGAGAACACTTAAATGATTTCCAAAAGACTTCCAACTCAAAATTCCTAAGCTAATTAAGTTAATTAAAATTAATTAACTATTTACAAGTTGCTATGAGAACATAATTTGATTTTAATTCATAGCTTAATTCAAGGACAAATTAAACTAGAATTTCTATTTGCCATTTCTTAACAGTCCCTCTCAATAAGAAAGGGATTATCTGCCACCCCAATCCTGTCTTTGTGAAACTCAAATTTACATCTTGATAATGCCTTTGTCCAAATGTTAGCATATTTATCCTCCATGAGAATGTACTCGAACAACATGATCCGCCTCAATACACAATCTTTGAGATGATGATATCGGATATCAATGTGCTTGGACCTATCATGAAAAATTAGGTTTTCAAAGAGTTTGATAAAACTCTGATTATCATATAAATCATTGTCAGATCCATCTGCTGAACAAACAAACCAATTAGGATCTTCCTCATCTATATGGCCTCACATGTTTCTTGACTTTCATCCATGTACCCTACCTTTTTCGAACTGAGTGCAACCGATCTCTGTTTCCTACTGTACTAAGAAACTGTCGCTGACGCAATATTGAAAATCCCTCTTGATGTGATTTTCCAATCAGATGGAATCCCTACCCAATATGCATCCATGAAGCCTTGAAGCTTCACTTCCTCTGTCCCTCTGTACAATAATCCATACTGAGTAGTGCTCCTGAGATATCTCAATACATGATTTGCTGCCTTCCAATACAACTTGGTAGACCTAACCATCGCTTGACTAAGTTGGTTAATTGCATAGCATAAATACATTTGTGTGTTCACCAAGTACATGAGTGAACCCACAAGATTCTTGTAAACATTAACTTCCATTACCTCTCCCGAAGTAGCATTTTCCTTCCTCCAATTACTAGCTAGAGGAGTCTCCATAGGCTTGCATCTCTCCATGTGGAACAGTATCTCATTGGCATACTTGCCTTGGGACACAAACATCTCCCCATCATCCTTCCATGCCCATAAAGTAATGCATGAGCCCCAATTCCTTCATCTCAAACTCTCTTGCAAGGTACTCCTTGCAAGATTTGATCAATTGATCATCACCTATCAGTATGAGATCATCAACATAAAGTACAATGATCAACAATTTACCTTCCATTGCTATGTCATACAGGTTCACATTTGCTTCACTCTTCGTGAAGCCCAACCTGATGAAGTAGCTATCTATTCTAGTGTACAAGCACGAGGTTCTTGCTTCAACCCATACAACACTCTCTTGACTCGACACAATGTGACTCATGGTCGAAGGTTTCAAAACCTTTAGGCTGCTCTTTGTACACCTCTTCCTCAATTGTGCCATTAAGGAATGTTGTCTTTACATCCATCTGATGTATCTTCCAACCCATCTGTGCTAATAGTGCCAAAATAGATCTGATCGGCGAGTACCTTGCAACAGGAGAAAAGGTCTCATCATAGTCAATCCTCTCTACCTGTGAAAAGCTACGACCAAAAATATAGTGTTATGCTTCTCCACACTACCATATGCATCTTGATTTATCTTTGAAAGCCAACGGGAGCTCACCATAGACTTATCCTCTGGTCTTGGGACCACATCCAAAACACTATTACAAACTATGGATTCATACTCCTCCACCATGGCATCAACCCAAATCGGCTGCTGCACTGCTTCCTCAAAGGAATATGGCTTTGTCACAACACATCCACTCATAAGATCCATTTATCTAGTGTACCTTTCAGGTGAGCTCCTCTGTCTGCGTTGTGATGTGGGTGCTTCCACATTCTCTCTATCATTCGACAACAATATATCTGCCTCTCTGGTGCACTTTCTCCCATCTCTAGAAGACTTTACCTAAGTGGATGTCTCCACTCCCAAATCCTCTGCATGTGGTTGCTACACATCAATTTGAGGCTCCTCAACCTTAGGAGCTAAAATCTCCTCAACTGCATGTAGCTGAAGCTCCCTCTCAAGGGAAACTCACATGGCCTTCCCCTCATAGAATTTGACATCCCTGTGAACCACTATCATCCACTAGTCGAAAAGTACACCCGATAGTTGTGAGGTGTTTTAGTGTACCCCACAAATATCCCCAACTTTGTTGTTGGCTCAAGCTTCTTCCATGAATATTAGGTCAGATGGAAATATACCGATGAACCAAAAATCCTGAAGTGACCAACATCTAGCCTTTTACAGGAATAATTCACCTGTGGTATCTTCATCCCAAGTATCCGATGCAGGCTATTGTTCTGAACATAAACTGAAACATTGCATGCCTAAACCCACAAGTGTAGTGGGAGAAACTGATCATGCAACATTGCCCTTTCTTCCCCTACTATGCTTATGTTCTTCCTCTCGACCACCCCATTCTGATGAGGGTTATGGGGTGCTATCAACTCCCGTTTAATCCCTTCCACTGCACATAAATTCTTAAACTCGTTTCAGACATACTCACCATTGTTATCACTCTGTAGAGCTTTAACCTTCTTTCTCGAATCTTTCTCCATCAATTCTTTAAACTCACAAAACTTTGTGAAGGTTTGATCTTTTTTCTGCATGAAAAATATTCAACATTTTCGAGGAAAGTCATCAACAAATATAACATAATACCTCTGTTTAGCCATGGATGTTGTCGATAATGGTCTATACACATTTGAATGGACTTGCTCTAGAATAGCCTCTTCTCGATTGTCTCTTTCATGAAAGGAATACTTGGTGTATTTAGCCAAACTACACTGCTTGCATGTATCAAATTTCTCTAGTGCACCTTTGGGTAACCCAGTGGAGATCTACTGTGCGATCTTCAAAGCTCCATGATGCAAGTGACCCAATCGCCTATGCCACAACTCACCAACATCTCGACTTTGCACCATCTCTTCTTTTGTGCTCAAAGCAACACAATCCTCTAACTCCATCTTATAGAGATTCTTCACCCGAATCCTTATATTCTTTACTTGCCCCATGGCTATGTGTTGAAGGAACACCTTTCCTTTAGAGAAGATCACATCATAGCTTCTATTCTCAAGCATGGAAATGGATACCGAGTTCTTCTTCATCCCAGTCACATACATAACATTCTTCATGGTGAGTGGAGGCCCATTCTCCCTCTTAAAAGTAACTGTGCCCAATCCAGTAGAATTATGCCTCCCATCGTCACCCATCTCAATATGCATATGGAGATCTTTCTCCTCCAGGTCACTGAATAACTCCTTGTTGCCAGTCATGGCGAATGAAGCTCCACTGTCTAAGTACCATACACTTCCCATCATTGATGACACCATGCATGCAATGAGGGAAAATTCCAATTTGAATTGAGAGGCCAAAGCCTCACCTGTCGCTCCTCCTAACGACTTCTTCTTGGACTTCTTAAGTGGATAATTTGTAGAAAAATGGTCCAGCTGGTGACAGTGAAAGCACTTAACTTTTTTCATGTCATTCTTCTTACCTCCATGGAAAGAATCTGATTTGGAATGGAAAGATTCCCCTTTCCCCTTCTTTGTCTTAATCACTAAGGAAAAATTCTCTTCATCATTAGTCTTTGATGAGGAGCCATCCTTGATGTTTCTTAGGAATGTCTTGATCAATGAATTCCTTCAAGCCATTATCCTCCACCACAATCTCCATTATGACCCTCTAGGCTATATAATTCAAGCTGCCTTCCAAGGCATACTCAAGCCACAAACCGTAGAATACCAATTGCCGATCCTGAAGTATGTATTGCAAATTTGAATTTCACCTGTAACCCAAAAATCAAAACTTCGAAATCTCCTCCAGTATATTTTCTTCAGCTCTGATACCATGTAGATTTTTCTACAAATATAGATATGATACCATGTATATTTTCCTATAGATTCACAAGCTCATGCAATTTACTAAAGCACACGACAAGAATCTACTTCTACTTTCAACCAACAGAAGCCAATAGATCGATGAAAACAATATGAATAGGAAGAAGAAAAATCAATGGCACATAATATAATAAGTTTTCCCTGGGGAAATCCACTGCTAAAAACCTTGCTTATCTATATTGCATTAATCATAAATATGAGTGAAGATACAAAGATGGTTCTCACTAGAATAATTCCGCATAAGTATGCTCAAATATCTACCTCACAAGCTCGCTATTAGCCAACACTTAGCCAATTTCCACTACCTTCCAAGCCCCCACTTCCTAGGGAAATTCCTAGGATGAATAACCCGCATTTAAAGGGAATTCATGCTTCCAAAACTGCACAATCCTAATTAGGTCCTCTTCTTGATTGCATGCATGATATTTACAACTCAGTAAATCACATAACTAATAGTACAAAGTCCCTCCACTCTAGTCTCAACTGGGTCTTTCTTAGAACTGACATACATGAGTTTTCGATGAGTGAATCTTCAGTTATCTAGAGTATCACTTGTGGATGCACTAGTGCACTAACTGACTGCTAATCCTCTACTAGTTCAACAAATAGTTAGAACTAGTTTAACTGACTATAACTCATTAAACCGAGTTATCAAATTACAACTCAATCTAAACTCATATTAGACCCCTAAAATTTAGGGAGAACACTTACATGACTTCCAAAAGACTTCCAACTCAAAATTCCTAAGCTAATTAAGTTAATTAAATTTAATTAACTATTTACAAGTTGCTATGAGAATAGAATTTGATTTTAATTCAAGGACAAATTAAACTGGAATTTTTTGTTGCCATTTCTCCGCATTGTTTGCTTATATTGCTAATAATTTTTGTTTTAAAGTTATCAAGCAAATTTCCAAGTTCAGGTTGACTTACCAATCTTGATATTGATTTAATTACTCTTGCCTTTCCTATTGATATGCACTTGCATGTTTCATAAAATTATTCAAATTATAATTGGTATACATCACCTCTACTCATGAGATCAAGGAGATCAATCCACTCATCCCTAATTGTTCTAAGTAAGATGGATTTTAGTGTGTCAAATACTAAATGATGCACTTTTTCCCTCTTAACAATATACATAAATATCTATATTAGATCCTCAAGGATCTCATCTTATTTTTTAGTCATTCTAAATATTTCTTATTTAAGATCATGATCTTTATATTTTTCTATAAATATCTTTTGCATATCATTCCATGAACTTATTGAATTAGTCCCTAAACTCATGAACCATTTAAGAGTTCTATACTTCAATGTGGCCAGAAACAATCTCATTTTTTGAGTGTTTAGTAAGTAACCATAAGAGCTACAAAGGATTTCAAATTCAAAGAGAAATGTTTCTAGATCCTATGACCTCAGAACATGGAAGTTGGGAAGGAAACATGGAGGGTTGTTCTTCATATGAAAATTGATATTGGTATCTTGAATGGTAAACACTAATCCTAATTGCAAGAAGGTAAAGGTTATGTTATTTGCAGCAATGAAAAATACTGGTTTATTCGCATAATTTTATTTGCAGGAATGAAAAGTACTTGTCTATTTTCATAATGTAAACCTTGTGCTACAATGTGAATCATTAGTCTAATTGCAGAATTTGAAAATTTTCCTTGAAGAAACTAATCCTATGCAAGAACAACAATTCGTAATTGAAATCCTAAGAGCAAGATTTCAAGGAAATAAGCCTAATCTAGTTTGTAAAAAGGAAAGTCCTAAGTGGTATTTATTCTTCCCTAATCATGAATTTATATACTAGGGGTCATTATTCAAGCCTAAGAGACAAAAAACAATCTTTTGGAGCAAATCTGGTCAAGTTTACACGTGCTACAAGAGTGCTACAAGAGGTTCTGTTTTGCTATAGGAGGAGATAACTTTCCGAATCCCCAAGTAAATCAAATGAAAATGGGATGGGAATTTTTATTATTATTATTAAGTATGATGTATTAGGACTCCATACAAAGTGGAATCACTCCAAAATACCCCTATTAACATGTGCTATAAAATAATAGAAAATTACTATAAAAACTGGAAATTCAAGAACTAGTGAGCTAGTTAACCTACGAAATGCCTAACCTACTCAAGTGAAAATGAAATGGGGTAATTTTTTTTTATTAAATTTATTTTTTTATGAAAAAATAAAAGTGGAATCAAATCAAATGAATCTCATTAACACATTCTAAAAAATAACAGAAAATACTACTATTTTTCTACAAGGGACTTCCAAAAATTCTAGATTTGTGAACTATTAAACCAATCCAAGTAGCTCAATGATGGAGATGAATTTTCAAAGTTGTTCTAAGGATGTATCATGCTTGTGAAGTATAAAAAATTGTACTTATTTTAATTTTGACTTATACAAATTGACGGGGAATCATTCTCCTTGAAAGGAGGAAGCTTTCCCCTCCAAAATCTCTCAAATAGTGGATTTGGTTCCCAACACTAGGAATCTGCATTAAATGACAGGGAACACATTCCTAGATTTTCTTAATCACTGGAGCTATATAATTTATATGATAATTTCATAATATATTTTTCATTTATTATCTAATCTTGATCCTCTTGAAGCAGGGAGAAAGTCCCTAGATTATCTCCTCCAAATCTTCATAATCTGCCAAATATTCTCACAATATTCTACAAAAATAAATAATATTAGGCAAAAATATGAAATTATCTCTAAACCTTCCTAATGAACATATTAAAGTTAAAAATATATCATCTAATGCAAAAATAGAGTTTAATGTGTTGAAGGATGGTCAGATGGGCCTTAATTTATGTCTAATTTGGAGGCCCATCAAGTGGAACCCACTTGATAACTCATCCTAGAGGGTCTCATCCCAAATGATTTTCAAGGAGAAATCATAAGGGAACATCGAGAGGTGAATACTAGGGGGATGTGTCCCAGAGGGTCCCACCCCAAATGGTTAAATATGGGGAATTGAGAGGAGACAACATAATAGCAGGGATCAGGATGAAGTGTGTAACAACCCTGGTCAAAATTTCATGTAAATGGAGTTAATAAATGCAAAATAATAACCAAGGTCATAGGACACATATTCCAAGAAGAGTGTTGGGAAAAAAATCTTAGTGAAGGTGTTCATTTGGTTTATTATGGATAAGGAAATTGGCAAAGGCAATGGAAAAGGCTTTGGAAAGGCAAAGTGGGATTAATTGGAATTTTATTTAGGGAAATAATGAAAATTAGGAGAAAAGAAAGGTGAAAGATCACATGTTTCATGTGAGGAGGAAAATGAAGGAAAATAATGGAAAATTGAAGAAAATAGAAGCCTCATTAATAAAAATACTTCTAAGGACCAGTTTGTAACCTATTGTTAGTTCAATTTTGGAGCTCTCTTTCCATTCTCTCTCTCTCTCTCACTCTTGGACACTTAGATTTTTTCTTGGAGCACTCCAGCATTGGGTCAAGGAAAGAAAAGGAAGAACCAAGAAGGCAAAGGAAATAAAAGATCAAGCAAGGAAGAGCAGGATCAAGCAACTATGATGAGATTATTTGCAGGTTTTGATTTGCGTGTGTGATTTCCTTGCTAGATTTGGCAAGCATGGTACATGCATGTGTGTATTTGGTTCTCTTATTGTCATTGGCATGGGTTTTTCTAGGTGTCACAATGTTATTAAGCCTCACCTTTCCATTTTCGGATAGCCATGGTGTGATGGGTTCTCTTGTATTTGTTTGATATGGGTTTCAGGATGGTTTTGAAACTGAGTGAGGTGGCCTCTGAAACAAAGAACACATGGCCTAATAACCCATGAACGGGACTGTGGGTTGTGGTAAAGTTGAATTTTGTGTTACCTTGGTGGGCCTACAATCCTCAACTGGCGAATGGCGGGATATACAGTAAATTCTAGAGGTGGGTGCCTTTAATCAGGCCTAGGAATCCTTGGCTAGTGAATGACAAGATATACGGTAAAACCTGGAGGGTGGAGTCTTGATTAGTCCTTGGGATCTTCAATCGTTGTATGGCAGGATGTACGATAAAGCCTAGAGGCTAGAAGACAAGAAAATTCCTCATGGTGTAGGTGGAGAAATCCAATGGCATCCATTCTTGTTTAGGGCCTAGTGATCCGGTGGGGATTGCAATAAATCCTGGTTCTCATTGATGAGGGTGAGGTGGTGTAGCCTCGAGAAGCCCTGGTTGATTTTGGTTATGTGTCCCACATTCATGCTTGGAATATGGCATGGGGGTGAATGGTTGAAAGAAATATTTTGTTCAACTAATCTATGGTCGGGTGGTTCGTGGAAGTCCCATACCTGTTTTTCTTTTTCTCCCATTAATAAGAGATCTATCTCCTTGGTATTTAATGTGTAAATGTACTAGCTTATATGTGGATTTTATGGTTGTTATATCCTTGTTATTTTTGTTGGTTATATGTTGGTTATGAGTATGTTTTATGACAATGATGATATATGGATCTCATTATGTTTTGATTAGTAAAGGAATGTACAATGAATATATGACCTAATAGATGATAATGCAACTATTGTGATAAGGCCTCATTTCTTCTTAGGGATTGTCAAATAAGTATGAGACCCCTATAATCAAATCTGTTGATATAACCTATAGATTGTATATTTGTGACATGTTTGATGAAATTCTTGTCATGGCTAGTAGGGTTCATATTAAGTATTTGTTCAATTATTTTCGTTAGTATCATTGTTTTGATGTTATTTTTCATTTCTAGAAGTTTCATAAAGCTGTGGGCAGTGGCCTGAGACCTAGCTCTGAAAAAGTGGCACAAAATCTCAGCTCACTATCTCAAAACTAGCTAAAAGAGTCCCTAGTTGCTAGTATTCCCTTACTGTGGGAGCGAATGGGGGGGCCCAATCACATGAATACACATGTCATGGGAGTGACTAAGGCTCTAGGTCAGTAAAATATCAATTTACCTCAGGGGTTGGTCACCTGGAAGGGTTGGTTGGCTCCTAAAGGTTTTGTAACATTTTTAGAGTTTCAAATTGGTTGTGTTTTGTCAGTTCCACTTCCTTAACTATACATGGGGAGTTGAATCATATCATAGCAGCTTGTCATAATATGTTTACTCCACTGGATAGGTTAACTTGGGTAAATGTGGGAGGAGGGTGGTATCAGAGCATGGTTCACCCCTTAGACTGGATGGGCATTGTGTTGGTCATGCATACATGTCGCTTACATATGTTCTCCTTATGTTATGGTCTATATACTTGTTGTGTATGCATGGTGGTGGTCATGGTTTCATTTGTGTCACCATGTGAAAGTTGATGGTGTTGATGTTGTGTGTGTTTATCATGAGTATAGGTTGGTTATGCACTAGTTATGCATGTCAATGTTTGTGTGCATTGTGTATGCATGCATGTCATACATATGTTGATTATGCATACATTGACATGGTGATAGTTGTCATGCATGAGGTCATGGTATGTGGTCGGTATGTTCATGCATTGATAATGGTTGAAATGATGTTTATGTTGATGCGATTATGATTATACATGTATTGTGCTAATTTGGTTGATCTTGCAAATGAGATATCATCCCTTGAACTATACTAAGGTATGTTGATTAGATTGTTTTCTATTTTAGATGGCATGGTATATTTGCAGGCAAGAGATCAAAGATGACTAGAAATATGGTAGAATATAGTTCATGAGACTCTCCCTATGGATCATATGAGAAACATGGTGTTGGGAATTCTTCCAACTTAGTATACACATTGAGAAGCTTGAAGGCAGAAATAAGAAGCTGCAAGGAAGATAATGACAAAATAATTTAGGCACAAGAGAAACAAGCATAAACTAATGCAATTATCCTTCAGTGTTTGTCAGAATTGTAGAGACAGGGACCACATCGGATCATCCATGGGCAGGAGGATAGGACTAATGGAGCATATGGCAGTAGGTCTCATGGTGGGAATAGGTTGGATAAATATGACATGATCAAGGATGGAAGGCTCTTGGATACTCTAAATATGAGGGGTGATGGACATATGTTTTATTCTAGTTCTGGTTCTAAGAGGAACTATGATCTTCATTGTTATCATCCTTACAAGAGGAGTAACAGGGGATATTTTCCAGATTATTTTAAGAAAGAAAAGCCACCTACCTTTGATAGGGATTTGAAGAATCTGGAGGATGTAGAGGCATGGAGATTGGGATGAAGAGATTATTTGAGTTACATGAATACACAAAGAATATGAAGGCCAAAATAACTATCTTCAGCCTCAAAGGGAAAGTAGACATCTGGTGGGAAGATGTGAAGCAAGTCAGAGACATTAGATCTAAAGAGTTGAGTTGGCATGAATTCAAAAGACTTTTCAGGAAGAAGTACTTGTTAGAGAGGTACCATGACAACAAAACCAAGGATTTATTTGAGCTAAAGATGGGATCAATGACATATGATGAGTACATGACCAAGTTCCTGGAGTTGTTAAGGTATGTACTATATCTTAAAGATGAGAAAGCCAAAGTTCATAGATTTGTCATTGGATTTCCATTAGCATTTAGAGATCATATTGAGTATGCTGAGTCTTAGTCGCTTGAGGAAGTGATTGGGAAATTTAAGCATTTTTACGAGCAATAGAAATGCAAGAAAAAATCTCATCAAGGTTGGAAAGGGAAGGAAAAAGCTAAGGGTAAATGGTAGTTGAAAAGAACAAGGCCTCAGGATGCAAGTGAGAAAGAAAATGTTGCACCTTAAAAGAAGTTGAATGGGTCACAACATGGAGGGAAAAAAAATAAAGGTGATGCTACATTTATCCACAAAGTTAGGACTAACATAACTATAATTATATCTAGGGTCAATCAAATGGAAACAACTTGACCACAAAGCTTACCATCCATCTCGATAACAGTTTCCTAGTGCTCTACCTTCTTGTTATCTAGGGCTGCATAAATCCGTGGAATTCTCTACCCAACATCCCCAAATGTTTGTGCTTCCTGTGCAATGTAAATTTGAGGCATACCACTATGAATCTGCAGACAATCCCTCTTAAGATTATCCTTACCACATGTCCAAGGACAATTGCAGTATTAGACATGTGGTAAGGAGAATCTTAAGAGGGATTGTCTGTGGAATCAGAGTGGTAGGCCTCAGATTTACATTGCATAGGAAGCAAAAATAGATGGGGATGTTGGGTAGAACATTCCACAGATTTACGCAGCCGTGGATAATAAGCAAGTAGAGCACCATGAAACGGTTATCGAGATGGATGGTAAGCTTTATGGTCAAGTTGTTTCCATTTGATTGACCCTAGATATAATTATAGTTATGTGAGTCCTAACCTTGTGGATAAGTTTGGTTTGAATAAATAAGTGCATGCTGAATCCTGGTTAGTGCAGTTGGATATATGTACAAAGAAGATATTGTAACACTGGGTAAGAGCTTGTGCATTTGAGTTGAATGGTATGCCTACCTTAGCACAATTGAATGTAATACTGTTGGGATCATATAGTATGATTTTGGGTATGGACTGATTGTATATTCATAGGACCAAAGTGGATTGTTATGACAAGGCCATTAAGTGTCTGGATGACAATGGAGAATAGAGGATCTTGCAGGGTAAGAAGAAGGCAATATCAGTTCAAATGGTGATAGTTATGCATGCAAAGTGCAGTCGCAAAAAATGGTGTATGTTATTTATAGTGTATATTTATAATGATAAAGGTAAGGATGTTGAGGATATGGAGGTGTTGATAAGGTACTCAGTCTTGCAATAGTTCCAGGATTTGTTTCCAGTAGAGATTCCAAAGTTTCTGCCTCACAAGGAAGTGGACTTTTCCATTGAGTTGGTACTAGGGGTAGCACCAACATCAAAGGAACCATACAAGATGAGCACACTAGAGTTAGTAGAGATAAAGTTACAGTTGAAGGAAATGATTGACAAGGGATACATTAAGCCAAGTGTATCACCTTGGGGTGCACCGATATTGTTTGTGAAGAAGAATGATGGTACTCTTAGGTTATGCATTGATTGCAAATAGTTAAAAAAAAAGTGACAATTAAGAACATGTATCTGTTGCTGAGGATTGATAACTTGTTTCATCAGTTGGAGGGAGTAGCAATGTTCTCAAAGATTGATCTGAGAGCCAGATATCATCAGGTACGCATTAAGGAAGAGGACATATAGACAACTGCTTTCAAGACCAGGTACAGGAATTATGTGTTTGTTGTAGTTCCATTTTGTTTGACTAATGCTCCAGCTACATTTATGTGTTTGATGAATAGTGTGTTGCATACTTATCTGGACAAGTTAGTTGGGACATGTTGTCTCCATCTAGAGAAGATAAGGGCTATCATGGACTATGGGAAGCTCCTAGAAACGTGGATGAGGTAAGGTCATTCATGGGATTAGCAGGTTACTATAGCAGGTTCATTAGGAAATTCTCTCACATTACATATCATATTACATCACCGAAGAGGCAAGGTAAGAAATTTGAATGGATAGAGGACTGTGCAGCAAGTTTTGAACCATTGAAGTAGTTATTGAAAAAAGCTCTAATGTTAAATATTGTAGATCCAGACAAAGAGTTTGTGGTGTGTACATATGCTTGTAAGAGAGGACTTGGTGGAGTCTTGATGTAGGAATGACTTGTAGTATGTTATGAGTCACACAAATTGAATGAGAATGAGAAGAATTATCTGACACGTGATCTTGAGTTGGAAATGATCATTCATGCATTCAAGATGTGGAGACACTATCTTCTTAGATGGAAGTTTGCATTGATTAGTGATCGCAGTGGATTGAGATACTTGTTTGACCAATCGAATATGAATGCCATATGAGCTAGATGGTTGGCCGTGATCAATGGTTTGACTTAGAGAATAGGTACATTAAGGGTAGGGAGAACAAGTTTTCATATGCTCTTAGCATGAGAGTACAGGTGAATCATATAGCAATTATGAGCTCCTATGGGATGGATTTACAGGATGAGATCCTACAGGTGGGTCAGCGGGATAGCAAGTACATGGATCTTATGCACAGGTTACAGTAGGGTATAGGTGGTCAGGATGTAGACTATCTTCTTACAGTAGATGGTTTTATCAGATTTATGGATAGGATATATGTGCCAGACAACAGTGAGATAAAGAAGACTATCTTGTGATAATTTCATGCAAAACAATATTCAGTCAACCTAGGTTACTAGAAGACATTGACAACAATGAAGAAGTTTTATCATTGGTCAGATCTGAAGAAGGAAGTGGCAGAGTTTGTGGCTAGAAGTGTGGACTATAAGAAGATAAGAGAAGAATGTAAGCATCTAGGTGGACTACTACAACCGATTCCAATTCCAGAATGGAAGTGGGAGGTCATTTCCATGGATTTAATCAAAAATTTTCCAAGGACATCTAGATAGTATGATTCCATCATGGTTGTGGTGAACAGGTTGACAAAGGTAGCACACTTCATTCTAGTGAAGTCTATGTATTCAAATAGTTACGTGGAACAAGTATTCATCGAAGATGTAGTGAGGTTGCGTGGTGTACCGAAGAAGATTGTGTCAAAAAAGGATGCCAAGTTCACTACTATATTATAGAAAGAGTTATTTTCAAGTTTGGGGATAGAGTTGACCTTCATCACAACTTATCATCCTGAGATAGATGGACAGACAAAGAGGGTCAACAAGATATTGGAGGACATAATGAGGATGTATTTGATGCATCAACAGAGGAGATGGGATGAGTAGCTTTTGTTGGTTGAGTTTTCTTACAACAATGGCCACCAAGAATCTTTGAGGACGAGTTTGTTTGAAGCATTATATGGGATGAGTTGTAATACTCCCATTAGTTTGAGTGATCTAGTGAAAAGGTATTGATAGGAATGGACATGTTGGTAGAGATGGAATAGGAAATGAAGGTAATCAAGAAGAACTTGAAAGCAGTACATGACAGGAAGAAAAGTTATGCAGATCAAAACAACTTGTTTAAGGAGTTCCAAATTGGGGAACAAGTGTATTTGTGCATCAAGCCCAAGAAGAGCTCCTTAAGGATTGGATAATGTGCCAAGCTAGCACCTCGGTTTTGTGGACCTTTCAATATTCTTGAAATGATTGGACTAGTAGCCTATCGACTTGCACTTCCTCCAACAGTGAACATCCATGATGTTTTCCATGTGCCATTGCTTAAGAAGTATGCTAAATATGTTTATCATGTGATTGGTTAGTCTATATTGCAAGTGGAGCCAGATGGAGAATTCCAGTAGGAGCCTTAGTTATATTGCAGAGAAAGATGCTCATGCTCCGAAATCGAGCAATTGAGTAGGTTAAAGTGCAGTGGAAGCACTTTGGGTCTGATGAAGCTACACAAGGGATAGAAGATCATATGTGGGCTATGTATCGTTCTCTATTTGCTCGTTGAACGAATTTTTTTGGCTTATGTTTTGTTGTGCTGTTTTGGTATATGTATATATGTATATGGATGTAAATATCGCCATGAGATGTGTTATAAATCTCTAATAAGCGGTATGGGTGTCATGTTGTTATGTTTTTATGTGTCATGTTGGTTTGATTCTCAGTAGGTTGATCATTGTAAATAATGCATCGAGATAAGTTATAAAGCTCCATGGGTAGTATGTTTTTATTATAAGAGTCTTTTTGGTTTTAGGTGTCATTGAACATCGAGGATAGTGTTCCCCAAGGGGGAGGGTTCTGTAACAACCCTGGTTGAAATTTCATGTAAATAAATTTAATAAAGGAAAAATAATGACCAAGGTCATGGGACACATATTCCAAGTTGAGTGTTGGGGAAAAAATCCTAGTATGGGTGTTCATTTGGTTTTTTATCGCTAAGGAAATTGGCAAAGGCAATGACAAAGGCTTTGGAAAGGCATAATGACATTTTATTTATGGAAATAATGGAAATTAGGAGAAAAGGAAGGTGAAAGGTCATAGGTTGCATGTGAGGAGGAAAATGAAGGAAAATAATGGAAAATTGAAGAAAATAGAGGCCTCATTAATAAAAAGGCTTTTGAGGACCAGTTTGTAACCTTTTGTATGTTTAACCATTTGTCAGTTCAATTTTAGAGTTCTTTATCTATTCTCTCTCTCACACACTCTTGGACACTTAGATTTTTTCTTGGAGCACTCTAGCATTGGATCAGGGAAAGAAAAGGAAGGACCAAGAAGGAAAAGGAAAGAAAATATCAAGCAAATAAGAGTAGGATCAAGCAGAAGAGTAGGATCAAGAAGCTACAATGAGAATATTTGTAGGTATTGATTTTCATGTGTGATTTCCTTGCTAGATTTGGCATGAATGGTACATGAATGTGTGTATTTGGTTCTCTTTCTATCATTGGCATGGGTTTTTCTAGGTGTGACAATGTTCTTCAGCCTTCCCTTTTCATTTTCAGATAACCATGGTGTGATGGGTTCTCTTGTATTTGTTTGAGTTGGATTGTCGAATGGTTTCAAAATTGAGTGAGGTGGTCTCTAAAAGAAAGAACACATGGCCTAGTAAACCTTGAACCAGACTATGGGTTGAGGTAAAGCCAAATGTTGTGTTACCTTGGTGGGCCTAAAAATCCTCGACCAATGAATGGCGAGATATACAGTAAAGCCTAGAGGTGGGTGACCTCGATTAGGCCTAGGAATCCTTGGCTAGTGAATGACAGGATATATGGTAAATCCTAGAGGTTGGAGTCGCAATTACACTTAGGGATCCTCAACCGTTGTATGGCAGGATGTATGGTAAAGCCTAGATACTAAGAGATAGGAAAATTCCTCTCGATGTAGGTGGAGAAATCCAGTGGCATCCATACTTGTTTAGGGCCTAGTGATCTAATGGGGATTGCAGTAAAGTGTGGTTCTAATGATGAGGGTGAGGTGGTGTAGCTCAAGGAATCCATGGTTGATTTTGGTTATGAGTCCCACATTCATGCTTAGAATATGGAATGGGGGTGATTGGCTGAAAGGAAGATTTGGTTCAACCAATCTATGGTCGGGTGGTTGGTGGAAGTTCCATACCTGGTTGGATTTTTATCTCATTAATAATAGATCTTTCTCCTTTGTATTTCATGTGTAAATGTATTGGCTTATATGTGGATTATGGTTGTTATATCCTTGTTATTTTTGTTGGTTATGAGTATGTTTTATGACAGCGATGATGTATGGATCTCATCATGTTTTGATTAGTAAAGGAATGTACAATGAATATATGACCTAATATATGATAATTCAACTATTGTGATAAGACATCAATGCTTCTTAGCGATTCTAAGATAATTATGAGACACATATGCTCATATCTATTGATATAACTTGTAGATTTTATATTTGTGACATGCTTGACGAAATTCCTGTCATGGCTAGTAGAGGTCAGATCAAGTCTTTGTTCAAGTATTTGCAATAGTATCATTGTTCCAATGTTATTTTTAATTTCTAGAAGTTTCATGAAGTTTTGGGCATTGGTTTGAGACCTAGCCTTGAAAAAGTGGCACAGAATCCAGGGTCATTGGCTCAGAACTAACTGAAAAAATCCCTAGTCATTGGCATTCCCTTCTTGTGGGAGAAATTGGAGGGTCCTATTCAAATGCATGCCCATGTAATGGGAGTGATTGAGGCTCTAGGTCAGTAAAATGTTAAGTTACCTCAAGGGTTGATCACCTGGAAGGGTTAGTTGGCTCCTGAAGGTCCTGGAACATGGGTAGAAGGTTAGATTGGTTGTGTTTTGTCAGTTCCACTTCCTTAACTGTACATGGGGAGTTGATTCAGATCATAGTATCCTCTCGTCACATGTTTACCCTAGCAGACAAATTAACTTAGGTAAATGTGGGAGGAGCATGTTACAAAGTGTCTTGGAGGTCCCATCCTAGAGGTGCAAAGAGGAGCAGTTAAGGAGGTGCTAGGATGAGGGGATTAGGATGATGTGTCCCAGAGGCCCCATCTCGAAGGTATAAAGGAGAGCAATGGATGAGAGAACTGGGATGAGAGCATTGGGATGTAATGGAACTACAACATCGTGAACCAAACAAAAGCCAAGACTATGCATAGGTGTGACCCACCTATCTACGTAAACTTGGAGGCAAGACCTTGACAAATGTAGCCATATGGAAGTTAAGAAACGATCGGGATGATATAGGTTCGATCTATGTTGGTAGACACTCAAGTTCGAAAATCCCGCTATTAGTTGAGAGTTGAGCCCAACTGATAGGCTAGCTTGATGTAATGACCCTAGAGAATTTCAAGGGTGCATGAAATGGGGAACCAGAGTGACAAAGCAACAAGTTTTGGCAGTAGTGGAGTCAGAGTGGAAGACCAATAAAACCAAGAGATGTGTGTTGGGTGGGTGAATGACTGCACAAGGTTTAAAGGACATGGGTCCCACCTCAATCAGTTGATGAAGATCTTTGTCCAGAATTAGATGACAGGAGTGGTATTGAGACACCCCTCCTTGTGATGTCAGCAAGGAGGAATGGGGGGGGCCGCCCACACATACACATCAATAAATAAATAAATAAATAAATAAAAATAAATAAATAATAAATAAATATATATATATATATATATATATATATATTATATATATATTAATAAATATATATAGTATTAAATATATATATATATTATATATATATAAAGATAAAGATAAAGGAAACAAAATATAATAATAAAATGATAAGAAATCATTTATCCCATTCTTCTAACAACATAAGAGGAATCAGATTAGAAATAGCCATCCCACAGGGTGAAGTGGTGGGGTGTTGTTACAGGTGGTATTAGAGCATCTAGATTCAACACTTCACTTGGAATGGATGAGATCTATCATGAGTAATTAATGATTCTTAGAAATTAACTAAGCAAATTGTTTAGGTGTTAAAATCCAATCTAAACAAATTAATTTCATGCTATTGGCTTAATGGGCCCTGACCCAAGCTCGGAAGAGTTATTAGCCAAACAAATCTCGTAGCTACCATCCCTTTCGGCAACAGCCCGCAAAGCGCGGACTCAGGTCTCACCCGAGGTAGCAGGGGAGGGTGCTGGAACCAGGTTTTCGCACCCTTGGGATGTCTTGATGTGGTCTGGAGAGGGTCACAAGCCATTCCATGGCCTTGCACCACTTCTGTACTACTTATCGAACTGCAGGTGTACTTTCTTATTACGGAAATTATTATAGATCTGATCTTCTTGGTATAGTCTTTAAGCAAACATTTAACAATAAAACCCAATGTGCACAATTATAAAAAGATATAACAGATGCATAAACTAGAACACAATAGATCTGCAATATTTCAAAAAACAACTTATCTTTATTAATATCTTCCGTCAATACAACCAGATCTGCCCTATGCACTCAGCTACAGGGGTCCGCACACATAGCTGCTGACTCTACCAGGCCTCTACACACACAACTGCAGAGCCTTCATTTATCTACCAAAACCCTTGACTCGGACTTACAGACGCGGAGAATATTTCCTTCACAAACCCATACTCATCACAATCCAAACAAAAACTTAAGTCCAAAAACTGACTTCTAGCCATAGAGCCTTGCTCTATTTATACATTCCCATGGTCTGTGGACCATGGGAAGGCTGACTCACTTCCTATTATTTTACATTATTCTCGAGTGGACAACCCTTTGACTTGACTCGTTACAATTCACACTCCGCGCACTTCGCTGAGTCTTTACCATCCTTTTACCCCAAAACTGTGGGCTTTGAGCCCAAAAACCCTTATGCGGGCCCTCTGCTACCCAATAGGCCCCCAACACAATCAATGTGACTCGTCTCGAGTCACTCAGCTAGTGCAGCAATCTTCGTGTGGAGGTCATTCCACAAATTCTAGGCTTTGCTTACCCTCGTAGAAAAATCTTCTGCCACCTGCTTTATCCTTTCTACATGAGCCATCGATGCATCATCATCAGATTTTGTTGCTTGCCTGAGTTCCAATGTTGCCTGCATGTGCGCTAACTTTCCCTTGATGTTGGTGGAGACCATGAAGGCTTCATCAAGCCAAGGCCGGATGTGTTCTTTAAGTACTGCCTCCTTCTACCGAGCAGCATCAACTTGTGCTTTGAGGACCTGGGCCTCCCTCATTTTGGCTAGTCGTTGTGTTATGGTGACCGTTTACATAGTCTTCCAGACTTTGTCATATGCCAACTATAACTCTCATGCTTTAGCTTCTACCTGTTGTAGCGTTGGGTCATCCTGTAGGGATGTGAGCATAAGGAGGGACTAATCCAACAATCCCGAGCAATCTTGGACCATGCACTTCATGAATTCCAATCCTGCTTGAATTTTGTTGCATCACTGTTCGCGAACTTCTGGGGGTGTGGGTGGTTGCGCTTGTAGCTGTAGCTCCGCAATCTGCAAATTTAATTCCCACTGAGCTTTCGCAACCTCCTCTCGAGCCGTACAAAATCCTGCCGCCATGTGATGGATCTTATCAGTGATTGGAAGTTTTGCTGGGACAACCAACTCTGGTACCTTGCTACAAGCCTCCGTCACGGCTTGTTCCACTTCCTAGTTGTGGAAAACCAAGTCATCACGCTGTAAGCTGACTTGCTCTAGATTTGCCTTATGCTCTATTAAGATTTGGAGGGCACGACCTTCCCTGGCACACAGCTCAATGGTTACCCCAGCTTGCAGTTGGTAGAGGGTTTCGTGAGGTAGACCAGTCAAATTCAACTCCCAACTTCGCATGTCCCCCTTGGCTTCAGCTAGGACAGTGCTTGCTAGCAACACTAAAATGTTCATTTTGTGACTACGCACTGTCTTCTCGGCTGCGATTATGTCATCTACGAGGTTTGGTAACATCCTTCCCGAGGGTCACACCTGTAATGCCAACAGCTGCACTTTGAGCTCCCCCAACACAGTTGTCTGCTCTGTCATCATCTCCTCTAATGCGTCAACAACGACATTGTGCACTGGTTCGTTGTTGTCAATAAATTATTTCACCAAGGTCTTTGTTGTTTTTGACTTCTTGCCTGCATGTGGCGATTCCTTAATGCATGACCTTTTTCTTGGGGCGAGTTTGTGGTAAAGTATGTGTGTTCCTATGTTTCTGATTCCTTTTGCATGTCCTTTTCCGAGGACATTCCCTGATCCTCCATGATTTTTCGACAAGTACTTCCCAGGTCTTCTCTTGCAGCAAAGCGACCTTTTGTCCCTGATGTGTCCTTTCCACCAATTTAGTGAGTCACAGCTGGATTTCCTTCTTTTGTTGTTGTGCTACCATCCTTTCTAATGCGGCCATGTCTGGGGTGTGCCATTTGGGAGGCCATGCTGCCAATACATCATAAATTGCATCATTCGTAGCAATGAACGGGAGCTTGACCCATGTTTGCTTAGGATCCTTCTGCACCTGGATATATAGGTTGTGCATGTCTGCTTTGAACTTGGCCATGCTGAGCAACCTGTCATAGACTGTTGGGGACATCCACGGTCTGTGAGCGATCCATGTCCAGATACTTGCTTCCATGAATATCCAAAATACCTTGATCTCCCGAACCCTCATGGCGTCCTTTGTAGCATAGAGTGAAGTAAACCACATTGCTTCAGGTGGGGTGTGCTCAATGTTGGGAAATTGGCTACCCTGCGGCAATTCTCCTGCAACCAGAAGGATTGATAGTAGCAACCAGGCATAATGGAAAGTCTTACCTTTTTCCTGTGCTTCCTTACAATTGGTCAGAAATTCGTCACATAAAAACTGTGCCAGTTGAACTGGACTCCTTCTGCACACTGCTCTGCAAGTGTAATAACAGGGGTTGGCACATCATCTGCGCGGCATTTTCTCATGAGTTTACTAGCTAGTAGCTGGGTGGAAACTTGCACCCCTCAGTCGTTGATGCTCGCTATTACATACCTACGCTTTCCTTTTTCTAGCTTATATTTGGCCTTCATTATCTTTGCAAGACCCACATCGCTACTTGTTCTGGCTATGTTTGTGGGGTCATTCCCTTTAATGGACAGGTGAGTAATGCGGTGTACTAAATCAGCTGTGATCGGAATCGGCTCTTCCAACCAGAGATACCTGTCATGTACCAGACAAAGTAATTGTCGGATCACAAAAATGGTGATGGCCACGCGGTGATAGTGGGGTATCCACCTCAGATGAAGTAAGCCCGCCTTTTCCATGCCCAATAACCATTTCCACAGTAGTAATTTGTCTATGGCCAACTGGGGGAACTTGTTGCTATTTGCTAGATCCCAATCTTCGAACTTGATATTTGGTACTCGACCTAGCAGCAAACCATCAAACCTTATCTCATCTGGAAGAAGCGGGGTCTGTAGCTTACTCTTTGCAGCATCCAGGTCCTTCGGTATCTTTGTCGTGCCATTCCATGGAGAGACATATGGGGGTAATGGAGGTATTTGGAACACATCTTCTTCGTCCTCATCCTGTGCTTCAATCTGAGCGATCAAGGCTTGCAAGTATTTCTCGTCCTCGTCGGGTTCAGTGGTGATTGCTTTGCCTTTCTTGGCTACTAACCTTTTGTTGAATCTCGGTGATACCCTGACTGGCCCCATCATCTACTTGTTTTTCCACGGTCGCGGTGTGTGTGGGGACTTTGGAACCTCAGGGGCCGTAGCCACTTCATCTAACTCCTCCTGGGTTGGGTGCAGCTCTTCCGCGAACCATGCTCGGGTTCTAGCCATGGTACTCATGGGAGGCCTATTGATATGTACCGACTCAAATCCCAAATCTCCCAGTGTTGTGCAAGGGTCTTTAGATGAATGTGTATATTTAAATGAAACCCTTCCCTCTTGTTTCAATTTATTCATATCTTTTGAGTAGCAGATATTTCCGTATCTAGCTCGGGGTTCCTATCTTAATGACCCACCACCCGCTCCTCTCTGCTGTAACCCAAACCTCTTTTCATGAATACTGATTTCAACAGTCACCTCACAACTTTTCCATGTGGTAGCGCAACACTTTCGGCGCGACCACGATTTTGTGGATCGAATGGCCCTGCATGGAATCCTTTTTCTGCACAGGCCTCCTGCAGACTTGTTTATAGTCCCGTGCCTCCTTTCAACTGCTTGGGGCATTAAGACTGTGCATTCCATAGCTAGTTAGGTGGTCACACCCTAGGTGCGATATTTCCCCGTCTCTGCTAGCCTGGGTTGCGGACACCGTTCGTGTTCCTTTGTCTCCGTTATCCCGTCGAGCGCTACTGTAGATGGTACACTTCTTCGTTGGTGCGGTCGCAACAATGATAGTAGGGTCGCTACTCGTTCTAGTGCCAAGCTAGACCTGGCGAGGCCTAGTTCCCTTATTTGCATATTCGTGTTTCCCACTTATGCGACGCCAGCTTTTATTTTGTTGACATCTTCCTCCAACATCACGCTTTTCCTCCTCAGTCATGCTCGTTCTTCCTCGATTGCGTGAAGCTTGCTGGTGCCATGTTGAATAACTTCCTGCAACCACTAAATTTCTTTGCCCAGGACCTCGTGAAATGTGGGTTTTGTGGTCTGAGGGGTTACTTATATTACCTTCATCCCTCTCCTTTTGTTGCAGAGTTTAGAGGCCCATCGAACCCCTGGTATCCGCATATTCTTATTGGGTGGTCGTATCAGGCAGACGGTGGTCTTGCTCCCCCTAGTTTTTGTACAAGCTTTTTCATGATCAGCTGGCAAAATACCTCATTGTGGCATCTTCATGTTCTTGATTCTTAATCGGGTCAGCGCGTGCACCCTATACACCTGTATCTTATACCACCGATGGACGCTCCCCCCACTTTTTCCTCCAATGCGTACGCACACCTGCCTCTACGTCTGCACCACGTTCTCCCACTCTGTTGGTGTGTCCTTCACCCTTATGCCATGATTCACCCAGTGGCCCCGGATGCACACCTAGCTGCTTTTGTTCCAGACTTGCCATTTCGCAGCGGTCTACCAGTTCCTCCATGTGCGTTGTGTCTGTGAGTAACTCCCTTGCTTCTATTGTTACGTGGCGTAATGATCTAACCATCCTATTACAATTTAGCGTTGTGACCTCATGTAATCAGTTCTGCCATCGCTCGATCTCTTCATCGGAGTCTGATGTGCAAGAACTATCACGTTCCCATGAGATTCTCCCGTCCGATGTTGGGTTCACAATCTTGATCTTGTGCTGTGATCTGGTAGATGCATTCCAATTCCTCTTCATTGTCCTCATCGCACACAGGCTCAATGTAGAGCGCCCCGTCAACTGGATCCAGTGGGACAACTACGTGGAGAGAATTTTTCTCGAATATCATTTTTTGTCTTTTCAGGTTAATGACCCCATTCATCTGTGGCCCAATCTATCCCTAATAACATGAGATAAGGATTACTATCATCCACAATTTCTATTACCTCAAAATTGGTCTGTGTTCTTGCACCTTCAATATCCACTGTGACTCCTTGTAGTCTCCCCATAGGCAGGATCTTTTGTTGGTTCGCCATCCATAATTGGATAAGGGAACATTGTAGTGCGGGCCTACCCATGCGCTCCCATGTCTATTTAGGTAGGACATTCACATCGGACCCCAAATCCAAAACAACCTGATCCATCTCATAGTCCTCAATCTAGGCAGTCAACCGCATTTCCCGCTTAGTGTGCAAAACATGCTTGCCTAGTTTCTACACCATGCACGGTTCGTCTGGCCTTGCGTACCTAGTTATTAGCTCTTGCAATACCTTCACTGCCTTAGTGTCACGTAGTAGCTTCATGCATGTTTCTAAAAAGGTAGTTAGCATGGAGGTATCCATCTCTGGCTCAGCTTGATCCATGCTACCCAAAATAGAAGTCTCCGTGAAGCCCTTCTTAGATTCCATAAATGTTTCCTTTGCACGCTCCATATCAAACTCACGTTGCTTCGTAGGGGCCTTGTGAACCCATGCATCCTCCTCAGGTTGCTTCCCTTTATCTTCTCTTGTAGTTGCACCACTTTTGAGCATCATGTTCATGTTAGGATCCTCCTCACACGGTTCCACCTTCATCATCTAGACGTTCTGAGTGGGAGTAGCCGGAAGCACCACTTTTTCCCACATTTGTGTAATTAGTGTGGGGCAATATACTTCTTCATGATCGAACTCGTAATAGTATGAATAGCATGTTCTGGTCGGGTTCATGCAATCCCGTGCGTAGAGCCCAGGTCCTCCACAATTGTAGCAGATTAATTGTCCTTGGCCTCGTCCAGGTCCCATTCCTCCTTGTCCCCATTCGCATCCCTGAAATATGCCTTGTGCTATTGCTGCAGTTGGATCCTAACCTCGTGCCTCAGTCTGCATCCTCTAAGCAGGTGTCTATTCCATCAGCAACTCATAACTTCAGAAATTACATTCGTCATGGCTTATCGATCTACAAAAATTGCAAAATAGTTGTTGAGGGGGTTGTATCAGTTTCAGTAATAGATGGAAGTTATCTGTGTTGTGCTTTCCTCCCACCTGATAGATTGTGCACTACAGTGAGGGTGCCGCGCTCGTCCCTACCTGTGCCTCTGGTCGTAATGGCATTGGTCCCCCTCCTACCAGATAGTTCATGAATATGAGACAATGATATTTATCATGGCCCTTTGGTGGGCTCCAGTATTGCAGCAATAATGCTACAACTCCTGGGAGTCCCTTCTTTACTTTTATCAACCGGGTAGTTCGTAACAAACTTGGAAGCGACGGTGTTGTATGCACAAGTACTTGCTCTTGCCACGGTTGTCACTTGGTCAGCTGGCACAAGTCCGCTAGGAGCTTAAGCCAACTTCTATGAGCTCTAAGAAGAAGCTTTTTAACTTATGGATGGAAGCTAACTCAAAGGAAGCTAATCTACTTGCAAAAAGAAACTGAAAAGCTGAAAGGAAATGCAAACCCTAGGAAACCCTAATTTTACCAGCTAACCCTACTGATGCAAGAAAGAAGATGCAAGCTACTGAAAGAGATGCCATTGACTTCTAGGAAGGTAAAATACATGTGTCTAAGCTACTTCTATTTGAAGAAAACATCTTTTGGTGTTTTTGACTAAGTTGTCAGAATTATCATGCATGTGCTTTCATTGTTTTTGACTGTGCAGAGGTGGATTGGCGAGAGAAAATGCTTGCAGGAGGTCGGAAAGGTTCAAAGAGGGCCTAAGGGGTCCCTAGCACCCTTCCAGAGAGTTTCACAGAGTTTGGCTATCAAGAAACCGCTTTCATGAGCTTCTACAGGAAGTCTATAGGGGTTCTACAGGATGTTCTGGAATTTCTACAGGATGTTCTGTAATTTCTATAGGATGTGCAGAAAGGGGATTTTGGAGGATTGATGGAGGAAGAAAGGTGAAGGAATGGGTATGGAGCTGAGATAAGGGTGTGAGGAAGTCCAAGGCTTGGTGGATGGAGTTGAGGAGTGGTGAGGATGGTTGGATTTGTTCAAGGAGGGGTAGAACAATGTTGCACAAAAATATGGGAATTAGGGCAAAGCGAGCGAATGTGGAAAATGTAAGGAAAGAATACAGGTTAGTGGATGGAACCGGTGGGATTGATGGAGTACGGGTAGATAGAGAAGTATTACAGGTGCTTTGCAAGTTATTTTTCAAACTGAACAAACAAAGACTTGGAAAATCAAGGGCCTAGCTACGTTAGCCTAATCTGACCTAGATAACAACAAAGAAATGGAACAGAAGTTTATTTGCAATGAAATCATGTAAAATAACTATGCAACTAAGCAATCATAAACCTGAGCATGTAACCACAACTGGTATCAACTTCTGCAAATGATAACCTAACACTAATAATTTCATGGTGAAGCAAAGATAATGTTTTTGGTGGCAGCAAGGTCACCTTGTTCCCAGCTCGTGATTCCACTGAGGGAGAGGTGAGATCCAAGGTGCTTGAAAGCCTTTTTCTGAAGATCTTCCCTGTTATTAACCTATCAAATAGATCTGAACATGAAAAAGCCTTTAACCATCAACTATGATCTAGGTAACCAAGCAAGATTCTAATTTACTTAACAAAAATTATTTTGCAAAGACATAAAAAGCAAATAACAGTACACAAAGGAAGCCTTGGCACTTGGGTTAGGCCCAACCCCAAGAGCTACAGGCTCCTAAGAAAAACTCAAAACTAAGGCCAAATGAAGCTGCTTCCCACTACTCAAAAATAACCATGTCACAAGAAAGTTATACAGCAGTAGCTACAAAATGAGCTGAGAAAATGACAGCACTATAGTGTAGAATACAACAGTTCAAAAAGTAACCTACGAAGGCTGGAAGCCTTCCTATTTATGCACTACGAGGGTCTCCAACAACCCTCCTTAACTCAAGGGGCTCGGCTGCTCAAACTGCCCGTGATCAGCCACTTTACACAAGACTGCTCGGCTGCCCTTGGGAATCCTTTTCGGTGGCCTGCTAAACTCTGAGCTGAGGGTGGAGATTTCGAGGAAGGGCCTTTTAATGTAGGAGACACCCTTCCTACGAATCCTCACCCTTGTTCCTTCATGCTTGGCTGTCATCCAGCTCATAATTTCTTGGCCTTGGTCCAAAATTTGTCCAAGAATCTGCATTAACAACGTGTTAGCCTTCTTGGTCAAGTGACTATCCTCATTCGTTCAACTAACATAAATATACTAAAAAAACATGCATAAACTATGAAAAATGGTGGATTGACGAAGAACAATTAGGCAAAATGAGCCCAATAAGTTACCCAATTACGGGGCTCATCATCACCCCCCTGCTAAATGGGTTGCTCATCCTCGAGCAACTAATCCAGCTCATCATCCTTGATAGCCTTGACCGCCTCTCTCACATCCCAGGCCTCCGAGGTGATATCTTCTTCATGGTCATGAAATCCTGCTTTTCTTTCCACTTCTTCCTACTACTTGTGTTCCTCCTCTTCTTTGACTCCTTCCAACAGCCCCAAAAGCAAGGGAGGACTGAATTTTAGGCCGATCTAGTTGGCCTGAAGATTTTGCATGGACTGTTTGTAGAGGGGTACTCTTGCCAAGGCCTCCCTCATCCTTGTTGGGGAGTGGTATTCTCTAATTTTTAGGCTATGGAGCAGTGTGTTCCACCTCCGGGTGCAAGCATGAACACAGTTATCCCCCAATAGCCTCTCCATGTCCTCAAAATGGGCTATGGCTTGAGCTTGTCGTTCAATGTAATCTGGCAGGGCCTGAGAGTTATTTGCCAAGTGCTGGTGGGTGTATATTAATGCTGAGGGGTCTTCCGGCTCTGCTCTGATCATTAATGGTTCCTTTAGTGTTACATGGGAATAGTGTCCACTCAGATGCTTCTATTCCCACTAAGATGGGTGGCTATCTTAGAAACAAACAATCAAAGTCTACTATTGATTCCTTTTATTAAAATAGATGGGAAGAGGACTAAGAGGGCCAACCTGAGTCTTGTGCTTTATTTCCTCTCTTTATTGATAGAGTTTCGCCACTTCTCCTTTGTCTGCCTAGCTTCAAAAGAACCTGTGGAGTCACAGCAACATAATACTATGCAAGAAACAAGGATCTAAATTCATAAATAATGCAGGATCAGATGTGCATTAACCATATACATGCATATATAAACAAGTACACAAGAATATGGAAGGAAACAAGAATAGCTTTATTCAGGTGAAAAATAGCAAGAATATTACAACCATGTGCTCTGATCCAGCATCATCCTCCAACTAAGAAGCCCTTCTTCACCTCAAGCAAAGCTAGATCACCCAACACTGTGAATGTACACCAGAATACCAACAACACTTCTCTATAAGATACAAAATTCCAGCCTCTAGATCTATATGATGAGGGATCCATATATAGATGATTATAGAGAGGTGAGTCATCTTTTGGGATCTTGATTAGTGTCTTCTCTCTGATAGTTCCTACTTCCACTTTGAGAATGATGATATCTTACTCATCCCTGGTTGAAAATGGAGTGGCAAGTGTTAGAGGGGAAGCTTCCGTAAGATTCCATGATCTTCCACCTCGCATTTTTGTCCCTGCCATTTTTCCATTCCCGACCATTGCACCCTACAGAGGAGAAAATCAATATGCATCACACCCTGTACATTGGGAAGGTGATATGCATCGCACCCTCTGCATTGAGCTTTCAGTATGGTCCAGTTTTGACCATTTATGAGCAGTTTTCAGTGGAGAACTTCTGGGAGATGATGTAATCAGCTGACCTTGTTCCTTTAGGCAGTGAAGCAACACTTTTAGGGACTTAGGAGCCCTCAGTTTATGGACTTTTATGATTGGGGTTGAAGTAAAAATGTCTATAACACTCGCCAATCTTGCACCTACCTTAAGATGTTCCAAGAATCTCATGTTTGATGTTGGAGGGTGGATCAAAGAGTGGAACCTTGCTTAATAACAAGACTCATCTATTGAATGAACCCTATGTCGAATCAAGGATTTTTTGTCATAGCATAGAGATAGTATCTTGAAAAGATTTGTTGGCAAAATATAAATCTTTCCAAGCTTCTTCAAGTACTACCAGGAATT
>APFE030691335.1:18598-36637 GCA_000404065.3 Pinus taeda | reverse complement strand
AGTCTTAGATGGAGTCTGAAGATACGCCAGGTAGCCTTTGAACACGCTCTTGTTTTACATCAGCGTTAGTAGATAAACGCTGCTTCAGTCGATCTCCATGAGCTTGTGAAAGTAGTGCTTCATTGGCACTTTTATCCGAGTATAATTGTTAACTCTGAGCCGTGGATGACAGGTTGAGAGTTTTCATCGGCTAAATGGTTTTTCTTTCCTAGTCTTCTTGAGAAAAACAAGCTGGCTACTGATCCTAGATCTATTTTCAAATCTCATTCATCTCCATCTATTATCAAGTATTTCGAAGATCTAGACTTTGACGAAAGCTTTGAGTTGTCCTTGTTTAAAGCCAAATCTGAAAGTGTACTTGATTCTCTAGTTCCCGACCCTGATTTTGCTGCTCCATTGACATTGAGAGACACAATAAATTGATTGACAATTTCATTCTAAGATCTCTTCAATCAGATATTCACGCTACCAGTCTTGCTGAGTTCGTTGAGCATATATCTGTCCATATTGGATCTACTATCACAGCACATGAGCAAACCAATCCTCCTTTTATTTCTATTTCTCCTATAATCACTTATCCCGAATCCACAGTCGATTCTCCTTCTACATCCCATACCCCTTCTACACCTCCTACCCCTCTGACTCCCCCAACTCCACAAACTACAACTCCTCTTATCACATTTCCCACTATCACAGCTCCTCCTCCTCATACTCACCCTACTCCCCCTCCTAAAGCAATGGCTGCCCGATTTGCTCCCCTTGCTCTTCCCCAAAATCTGCATGATATGCCGGCTGATTATCAAAGCAAAATCCCTATGTTTGATGGCCCTCCTCAAAGTGTCTCGGCTCAGCAACATATAGACAGGATGACCACCTTCTTCGATCTATATGAGATAGATGAAGAAGATGTTACTATGCGGCTGTTTGTTCAGACATTTGGAGGGGAAGTTAGAAAGTGGTTCAAAGGGTTGACCGCCAGAAGCATTACCTCCTTGGATGCACTTCAAAGGTAGTTCTTAAACCGTTGGGAAATAAGAAAAGATCCACTACAAATCAATGCCGAATACAATAACCTCAAGAGTAATCCGGGTGAGTCTGTTCAAGATTACATAATCAGATTCAATACAGTTTACAATGCTATTCCCGATGATTTGAAGCCGTCAAGGAAGTCAACTCTACTTAAGTTTCCGGATGGTTTTGATCCGGAGATGGCTTACTCATTGAGAAACCGAGATCCTCCCACCCTGGAAGATATGCAGAAAATTGCAGTCAGCGTTGAGGCAAACTTAAATGACAAAAGGGCAAGAATGAAGGCCGAGAAACGAGTCACAATCAAAGAGGAAGCATCCACCTCAAATCAGCTTATTCGTGAGGTTGAAGAGTTAAAAAGGGCATTTGAAAATGTTAGTCTTGGCAAGCCTGAGCCTCAGATTCGTAATCCCAATTTCAGAGGTCAACAGTAGCCCCAATATAGAATCAAACAGCGGGATACAAGAGCACAGGAGGCAGCCGCTCAACAACAAATTAAACCTCCATTTCAGCAAAATTTTGTTCCTCAAGAATCGGAGGATGAAGGTGATAATGTTGGAGAAGAAAATCACTTCTTCACTCCTGATGATCTACCCACGTATATTACAGAAGAGGAAGAGTTGGTGAGTAATTCCTTGATTCCCCAAGATGAGCATTATATTTTGTCAAACGATGCAGCACTTCAAGAAGAATCAAAAGAGTATCAAAGAGGGTATTTTCATGCCTTATCAGCTCAGCAAGGTCAGCAAAGGCAATTAAGAAATCGAGTGGTTCCCATAAATCCCATCCAAAAGAGAGCAGACGCTTCGACAAAGAATGGTTCTGCTGTCTCGCAGAAAAAAAGCAAAGAAATAAGCGATCTTTCAGCAGGCCAATCATTATCAGCAAGCAAAACAGACCAACCATCAAATGCACCAAGAGATAGAGGTGAAAAAAGAGACAATTTAGCTAAAGAAGGTGAGAAGATTTCAGCTTTCAGTTTGGAGAATGAGGTTGCAAAGTTGAAATTGTCTATTCCTTTGACGGAAATCATGAAGAAAAACACCTACCGAGGCCAAATTTCCAAGATGCTGAATTTTGATCCAATGCTAGACATCGTAAACGTAGAAGATGATCAGCCTGAGCTGATTTTTGGGCCCGCTTTAAATGGTGAGTCTCCCGAGAGTGATGTTCCTCCATTCTATATCAGTTTTCGACTACATGAGTATGTGCTGCACAACGCCATGTTTGATTCGGGAGCTTCACATAATTTGATGCCCAAAGCAATTATGGAGAAGCTGGGACTTGACATCACTAGGAATTACCATGATTTGTATTCATTTGACTCCAGCCGGGTGAAATGTATTGGTTTGATCAAGGACTTGGTCGTGAGTCTAGATTAAATCCCAGCAAAGAATGTTTTGATGGACGTGGTGGTGGCAGATATTCCTCCGCGATTCGGCATGTTGCTTTCGAGATCATGGGGAGCCAAGCTCAAAGGTACACTTCAGCTCGATTTTTCCTATGCTACAATTCCAGTGTTTGGTCACATGAGGAAGTTATATCGGGAAAAAAAGATGAAATACATGATCACTAGTAAGCAAAAGCCTGTCAATCATCCTGTAAATTATGTACAAAAAGATTTAGAATCTTTTGTCTTGTTTGCGGATAATTTCAATGAGATAGATAGTCAGATAGTTCAAGTAGAAGATATACCAGCTATTACCGAGAATTTTAGAGAAGTTTTGAGAAAGGAAAGTGAAGAAAGGTCTGTTGTTATAAAGCCAATAGCTGAAACAAATGGGCAGCAAACAGAGAATGCATCGACATCACATTTTCAGCACTTAGAAGACGATGAAGATGGTCTTTGCGGACCATGATTTTGATGGCGCTGTGTGGCAACGATGATGCTGTATAGGTGTGTGGATTCGAGCCCATTTTTCGTCCAAAACCAAGTTCCCAAGCAGGTACGGGTATTTCATATAAAAGTTAGCTCTTTGATGTTCAAATTAATGAAGCGGAATACGAGGCTCTTATTGCTGGTCTGAAAATCCTTCGGAAGTTGAAGGCAAATAAGATAGCGGTATATGGCGACTCCGAATTGGTTATCAAGCAAGTGAAAGGTGAATTTCAGGCCAAACATCCTCGTATGCGAGCATATCGGAATGTTGTCCTAGACATTTTAAAACTGTTTTCAGAACATACTTTGACATGTGTGCCCCGGATTCAAAATGGTGTTGTGGATGCATTGGCAAAGGCAGCAAGTAATCTGAAAATACCCATGAATTCCAGCAATAAGTTCAAGATATATGTGAAGCATCGTCCTATAGTTCCAGATAATCAAAGGCGATTGGCAAAGGCACTAAAACGAAGAAAGAGGCTCGATCCCCTCCGTATCTTGGCTGAGGCTTCCTTGAAGGAGCATGGCACTAAATATCTCAGCCACAACACAAATCCCAAGAAATTTTGAGCATTTTGGGTAAATTTTGAATTTTTCAGGCAATGTACAGGTTTTCTCCATTAACGGGTCTCACCCCCGGTGAGACCCTTTGTCCCGGCAACTCCATTTTACAAAAACTCAGCATTTCTGGATTTGTCATGAAAAGTTACACTTTCTCATCCATTAATAAGAAATTTCATCAAGTTTTGGGCCTCAAGAAAGTCAAAAAAACATGCAAAAAAATGACTTTCTGCCACTTTTTTGACACACAGAAAGAAGTCTTGGGAGATTGCAATTTTGGAGGGGCAAATGACCACCAAATTCAGAAATTCTAGTTGGGTTGGAAAGTAGACATCCATAGCTTTCCAAAAAGCCCACTTTTGCCTCATTTGGCCACCTAGAAGTTCCCTAAAAGTGGTACCAAAGACACGTGACCCGTCAGGCAGAGGTATGCGACCTGTTGGGCAGTTTTCACAAGAAATTCATCTACAGCTCAGGAATTCGCCTAGCTTTGACCAGTTTTGAATTGTGATGGGATTTTTCACCCTCTTTGATGTAATTAATGTATTTTCATGTTGACATGCCACTTATTTACCTTTTCTAGAAGATTCATGCATGAAATAGCAAACATTTAATGAATGGATTGGTTTCCTAGTTTATAGAGGCAAGTTGTTTTGACTGCCTAGTTTTTAGTGCTAAGTTTAGAAATGGTTGAAACATCCTAGGATAGTGAGATCGACCCATGGAGGCAGGGAAAGTGGTTAGATGATCTATATTATGTACTTTCTTGTTCATTTTCATGGTTGGACTCTTGAGGGAGAAGCTATCATTGTATTACTTCACTATATCTCTGCAATTTTTGGCTAAGGAAGACCAGGGTTTTGCAGTCCTTTTTGGGATTCTTGTGGTTACATGTATTGATGGTGTGTTTCTCTATGTACCTGTAAGTGTGTTATGTGAATCATTTTCTTTCTTTTCCTTCTGCACATTAAGCAAACGAAGTGTTAAAGTAAGAATTCATGACTGTCATGCTCTGCTTTTAAGTTTGTTTAATTTCAATGTTTTCTACTGTTTAAGGAGAATTCAAAGTTATTTTTTTCTCTCCTTAACTCCTCACCTGTCATTCCTAATCATCCACCTCAATTAAAGGCATCAATATTGTCTCCTACCTCACCCCAAAGAACCCCCTGTAGAAACTGTGTCTAATCCTCGCACCCAAAATTGCCATCCCCTCAATTTGCCACCAAAAACCCTAAAAACCCCAAATCAACCCTTTTGATCAGTTTACTAGCCTAAAATCAGTGTTACCCTATTGGTCATCTCATCCATTGAAGATTTTACTGATATTGGCCGGAGAGAGCCTTCTCTTGCCCCGTAGGGCTAGCTACAAGGCTAAATGGTTTGATGTTGCCTTGAGGTTTGCCTTTTTCAGCCTGAGGTGAAATTTCAAGTGCTAACACCACCTTGCTCAGCCCGTCGACCTGATTCTTATGGGCTAAGTCTCCTATAAGCATCCCGGGAGGGCCTCAAACTTTTTTTTTTCTAAATCTGAAAGGAGTTTTACTGCTCGCTTAGGAATATTGTAGTAGCCAATTCCCAGAAAAGTTAATTCTGGCTAATGTCCTACGAGAATTACACCCAGGTATAGGAGCCACACAAATAGTTAGATCTGTCGGTGAAACCCTCAACTGTAGAGTATGAGTAGGAATGTGGTAGTGATCAAACCCCTGCTGCTAGATCTGAATGGTGGATCTAATTATTGCGATTGTTACAGAACCCAAACTGCTAGATCTGAATGGTGGATCTGATAGATCTGATAGATTTGAATGGCGGATCTGATTGTTGTGGCTGTGATAGAACCCAACTTGCTAGATCTGATCTGGCAAAGATGATGCGTGATCTAGAGAGAGACAAGGGAACTATGGTATCAAGGAGTGTCAGGTTTTATAGATCACAATATACATAAGGGTCTGATAGTAGTACTCGACCCAATATTTCAGGGCACTAACCAAGGAGGATCAACCGTACCCTTATCTATACAACCTGTTATGTTCCTATACCTATAGGTGTCATATATCATGATTGACTTGTTTTAGCTCTGAAATATGTACATACCTTTTCTTGTTGCAAATGTTTTCCATATTCAAAATAAAAAATTAAAAAATGTAAAGAGGGTATGTCCTAGAAAAAGAATAAAAGGACAAAAAAAATGAAAAGGTCAGAAAAAATAAAAAATGAAGCCCAATAAAAATAAAAAGACCATGAAAGTGTGCTAGTCAAAATGCCACTACTATTTCAATTTTTGTATAAATGATTGTGTGCAACTTGTTACTTATACCACAATCCATGATAATCAAACAGTTTAATCTTGGTTATTTCATGTTTTGAATTTCATGCTTAGAGATAGTGAATAAAATCTGATCAAACTGTTTAATCTTGGCAGATAAGTAGATAGGTAGAGTGAATAAAAGGATGCTCAACAGTTTAATTTGAGCCCTTGGATGTAATAAGGTTAGACTTAGTTAGAATACCATTGTAAAAGAAAAAAAAAAGTTTTGATAAGGGCTTGCCAGTTTAAGTGCACCCTAATAAAAGAAGTAAAATTGTAGGATGTGTAAGTGGGTAAGTAGATGAATGGTTGTAGAATTATGTATGATGAATGATTATCCAGATATCAAGTCATATACTTTCATCATCAAAAGCACTTAAAGATATGGATGACAATGAAGACATTTACATCATAGACAAAAGTCAAATTAATTAACCTCCTCACTCATTTTTTCCTAAATTTTACTAACTTCCCATAAGTACTAAAGGCACCAACAACCTAAAAGTTAAAGGGGCTCAAAGCATTTCTTTGACTTCTAGAGGGATTGGATCCTCGGCCCAATAACTTGTAATGCCTAAGTGCTAAATCTCCTTCATCAAAATTCACCCCCTTCATAATTCATTCATTCCCTTCAAATCTTTTTCCCAAAGTAAAATCACTTTTTTACTTAGGAAAAATAAATGGTTCTTTATAAAAACCCCCCCAAACACATTTTAGCCTAAGTTATAATGTTGGATGATGAATGTATTTTCGGAAACATTTACTTAGCACATTTTCTTTTTCATGGTCATAGTAACTCTTAATTCTTATTATTTAGTTAACTCCCGAAACAAATTACCCTTTCCCGTATTATTAATAAAAATCCCAAAATAAATAAATATCCCATCCCGATGGTTTGGAAAATAAACCATACTAAAGTTAATTAAGTTGGATTAATTAATCAAACCATGATTAATTAAGAGCCAAAACCCTGACGTGTCAAAAAGGGATTAATTAGTCATTTGGATTAATTAATAGCCTCTCCGCCAATACAATCATCCCCGATATAATTAAAGTTATTTTAATTATGTTGATTATGCCATTAGACCCCCTCCATTAACTCCCTAACACTTTCCGTTGTCAACTGACGTTCGATCTGCCTTCCCTCATCCAACAACTCTTTCTCATATCATGTGGGTCTTTTGGTCGAACGTTAACCACTCGATACAAGCTATTTTTAGTTTTTGTCGATGCTACGTGTCATCCAATTTGTGGCATCACGCGACCCTCTGCCAAAACCACCAACCTCCCAAAAGCTATGTGATGAAAACCATTACCACTCTCACTTACTGCCTCCACTAAATGACAAAGTGTCCCATTGGTTAGTTGACACCAACTGTTGTTTTCCCATTCACCTGCCAAAATTCATTGACTTTGTACATAAAACAAAAATACTCATTGTTCCCTTTTTACTGAGAAAAGAAACTTTTTCCTTCCATGCACACATAGAGTACATCTAGACCAGCAACTTACTCCAAACCACCAACCACCATCAGTCATTGAACTCCAGGCCATTGCAGAATACTATGCACACCCAGCAAAGCATTCACCACAGCCATTTGTTCCTTCAGTCAATCATAACTAGGTATTTACTGCATTTCCTTCTTAGAAACCCTGTTTTTGTACTAGAATCTCCATCAAATTATTCTAAACTTAAGTAATCCAGTACAATTAAGTTGTTTCTTAGCCCCAAGGCTTCCCTAAGCACTTGTTTTATCTAAAATCCTTGAAAACCCTAGCTTTCTTATATGAATACACAAGAACCAAGAATGGAAGCTCCTATCGTCCTAAATATCATGCCAATCACTTCTCCCCAAGGGATTTGGACCACCTTCCCTTGGTCGATAAAGATTTTCATATCAAGGACCTTACTTTTGGTGAAACCCCCTTGAAACTATACTGCAATATTGGGACAATTATCCGAACAATGCTGATAAAATAGATCTTTGGGAATCAAACCTACCTAAATATCAATTCCCCACTGTCCATATTTTTGCAGATATTGTCCACCAATGCCATGCAAACTACAACCCCAATATGAGAGTTGTAATGTCCCCTGAACAGAAAGTCCTTTTCACCATTACCGCTGAGTCTATAAATGAAATTTTGCAATTATAGCCTGTCCAGGACCTCACTCCCCTTTCCATTGCCGATTTACTTGAAAAATCTTCAAGGTTGTCCAGTTCCGAAATTAACCAAGTCAATCAGACTTTCATTGAAGAAAAATACAGATCAAAAGACCACCCTCCTTACATGTCATGCACCTTTACTGGTCTGGGTAGGGATATTGTCACCATGTTTGCTTGCATTATGGGTTTTACCACCAGTGAGTATGTAGATGAAATGACCTTTGCCTACGTGTATATTTTCACCCCTAGCCAACCTCCTGTACCCAAATTTGACTATGATGCATTCATTGCTGATAATATGCATGTCCAATTCATGAGATTAGAGAACGAGAGAGTATTTAAATATTCTTCAGTCTTGTATCATCTTTTCCTCTATTACCAAACTGATAAATTCCCTTTCTCTATACAAAAGCTTGACACCAGAGGGAACCCTAGGCCAGTCATCTTCTGGACTTACATTTTTCACTATTCACATTCCTCTCCCCATCCTTATACAAATTTTATTGATCAATTTGTGCATCCAGTAACTACGATGTTGAGAGGAAGTCCTCCTCCTAGAATCAATGATGATATTAAGAGAATTCTTCAATTATCCAAGAAATACAGGGTTGGGGACTGGTACTTATATCAGAACCATATCGAGATTAGAATTTATGGGTGTGTGCTGCCTCCCTTTAAACTGCCCAAATACCTCACCATGCAATTATTTGTCTTGGAGTACTATAGGCAAATGATAAATTCTAATGAAATCCACTTTATTAAGGCTAAGAAGAAAGCTCAGCTAAGGATAAAGGATCACCTAGGCCCATTTATTTGCAACAACAGAAAAGCAGGGAAAGAGGTAGAGGAAATCCTTGAGAGAATGAGATTGAAAAAGAGTTTCATTTGTCCTTATGATCCTCACAGCTTCATCTGTGACAAAATGAAAAAGCATAAGCTATCCGACTACATCCATCATAGAATTCTAGAGATAGAACAGTATGCAAATCAAAATGAATGGGTGGAGGGAACACTTATAGAACAAGATAGTACACAAGTTAAAGTAGAAAATGTTATGAAAGATTTGGAAAGAAGATTTGATCTGGATTCCTTTGTATAGGTGCCTCGAGAATCTTCACAACGCCAACACAGGAGCATAGTGCACAAACATTAGGACAACCAAAGACTTTAGGATAGGGAAAAGATTCAGGGTCATAGAGCATTTCTGAGGAGTTGACCTAGACTGATACAAACATGGGCAATGCTCCAGTATTGCAGACCCCTCTTAATGAGGAAAAAATTCAAAAAAGAAGTAGGAATGAAACTAGCCCCTCTACAGTGCCACTGGACCAAGTATATGTGAAGAGGCAGAGATTGAATCCTCTATTTGAGCAGGAATATGAAGAAACAAGAAGTGACACGGTGTAGACAACACTAGCAAGGGAGACACCATCTACCTCTCAAACACAGGCACTAAGCAGGTAGCCAAGTGTAGAAGTGTCATCACTAAGGACAATTTCAGAGCAGAGCTAGGATTTGAAATAAAAGTACAAAGAGATTAAAGCTAGGAGTGAGAAGCTCAAAGCTCAAACCTATGCCCAATATTTGAAAATGTCTCCTACAAATCAGACAAGGTTGATGTCAGCTTTTGACATCAAAGAGGGAAGGATGCAGATGAGCTTTTTGAAGCCAACAGTACAACAACCAAAGTCCATGGCTGATTACATAAAGACAAATTTTTAAGTTCTTACCAGAGAAATCCACCCAATTGATCAAATCAAGCTCCATAAGCAAACGGGTGAGATGGTCTATTCTACATTGACCAGTAAAGCCATCATTGCACATCAGTTGCAGAATTCTTTGAGTAATACTACAAAATAGTTATAGTTGGAAAAAGCCTCTTCTTAGGCTAATGACACTAGGATAAAATCATTGGAAGACCTGGTGATTGAGTTGGGACATGATCCCAAAGATGTTAAAACAGCTGAAAGATTGATAAAGAAAAAGAATGAGGACATTGCTGCACTCAGGAAACAACTCAAACTCCCTCCTCTCATACATCCACAAACTGCAAAAGTAATTGAGAAACAAAACAAGGAATAACTTATGGACTTGGTCCTTAAGTTGAATGAGCAGTTGAAAGAAACAGAGAAAGAACTAGAAAAAGCTTTGTAGTCCAAATAGGACAAGCCGACCACCATGCCTCAGATTGTAATACCCATAATTTCTATAGCAGTGCCATCTACTATTGCAACATATTTAGCACCCAACATTCCCCTAGCAACAACTCTGCCAGTAACAACAACAACAAGTACATCAGAAGCAGCAGTAACTTCAACAAAGCAAACAAAGGATTTAATAATGTCCATGGAGGAAATTAAAATCCAAGCAACTGAAATAAAGAAACTAAAAGAAGTGGTTACCAGCTTGGAAAACAAATATGAGGTATCACAGATTAATTACATTGAAGAAGAGAGAAATAATAGAAGGATGGCTAAAAGAATTAAACCATTAGAGAGGGACTTAACATTGGAAAAACCTTTGAGAGATATTAGAGAGATTTCATGGACCAATATCATTGATTCTATCAATGATATTTGGCCTTCTATCTAGATCATTTTTGAACAAACTGAGTTAGTTAAACTAGCTACAAAGGCTATATAGAAGACCAGGGAATAATTGGGAGAGAAACTTGAAGAGGCAACCCAATTGATCAACTTCTTGAATAGAAAAAGCGAGCAACAACTAGAACAATGGATATCGAGGATCAAACTTGTACTATCCTTGAAATTAAGAAAGTTCTTACTAAAAATAACTTAATGCTTAACCTGGAAAAAAGATGTCAAAGTGTTAAAGAGGACATAGATGATTTTATGTTAAAATATGACATTCTAAGGGATAAAGGACTTCCAAGCCCACTGGTCATAAATGAAAAGCTGATGACTCATAAGGACTACATTGAGAAACTACACAAACAAGCCAGAAATCAAGACAGCTCTATCACAGTGAAAGCACTACCTATAGGAAAAGTGCTTTATGATGGTTTAAAAAATCTTTTTTATATTGAACATGAAGTGAAACGCCTATTCATAGTCCAGCCCAATTTTGCAAAATACATTGAAGCCGACGAAGTGTATAGAAAATTTATCAGGATGAAGATACCAAATGAAGAATGGTGGACCAATATGACCGATATCCTATAATTTACTATAGTAACTCTAAGGTAAATAGAAAATATTTACTGAGGTAAAGTCTGGTAAATAGGGAAAGAGTATCAGGAACAGGTAAAGAGTATTAGTAGGAAAAAGTAAGCAAAGATCCAACACACAATTACTAAATCAATTGTGTCATGCGGAATCAGTCGATCTTGCGGACAAGACAGACCTTCCTAGAATCTAATGAAGACCTAATGACAAACAAACCAACCAAACACTATCTTTCTCTGAATGTGATTTTTAAGTAATGGGAAACAAGTGTGTTTAAGGGCCTACCTCATGTCCAACGCAAGTTTGGAGATGCCTTCGCTTCTTTGATCCAAATAAGTTCCTTTGTCGCAAACCTGCAAGCACAAACAAGGAAAACAATTAAATAGCACCTGAATATCCAAGATTATAAAACATATTTAACATGAAAGTCAAGGAGTCCATGAAACAAATAGCATAAGATACTTGTTGAGAAAAATGAGCTTGATTGTATTAATTCAAAAGAAAAGAACCTTACAACCTTTTCCTTGACGCTGTACAAGCTCCTTCCAGGGTCCAACAAGAAGTCTCCTCTACTTTGACAAGCTTCACTCACTCCCTAATGGGGCCAAAAAGGTATGTGATCTCTCCTCTTAAGCTCAAATAGGAAGTCTTGATTTCACTAGCATTTACCCTCAAAAGTTCAGCTTCTAACCTCCCTGGCCACTGACCCAATGCCTCAATTTATAGTGCAATGGAGATCAGTTACCAGCTCCTCCTTCAAAGGGATAGAGTCCTCCTTCAAAGGGATAGCTCCTCTCAACAAGGGATTAGTTCCTCCTATGATGGGATGCATGAACCACTTGGAGCGAACAATCCACGTAACTAATGCTTCTAGAAAACTTCTAGAATTAACCCAAGATGAGTTTTTTAAGATAAAAATTGCGCCTTTTGACTTTTACAGGGGTACGCACCCTCCCATTTACATATAGAGCGTATAAGTACGCAGATATCTTGAACAAAAGGTGCGGGCCCACAAGAAAAGCTAAGAGAAAGTGCGAAACCAGAGTTATATTTCTTTTTTGATGTCTTTCTCTCTTTTCTCAAGCTTGTTTTGAAGAGCTGAGGTTTAAGACTTGCTTAGGAAGCTCGTATAGATGATGATAGGCCTACACCGACTGCAAATAATCAAGGTGACGATATTTTTGTGTAACAGATTGCCCCCTAAAGTGGGAAGTCTGTAGTATATGAGGACTTTTTCATTTTTCATATAGGAAGAGTGAAGTGCTTTATCATTTCGAGGATCATCTTGCGGAGAGCCCGGTTGGAACCTGTAAAAACATTCAATGAAAAATATATATATGAGATCATAAAATCGCTGAGGTAGGCATTCCCATACTCAGATAAAAACTGACTAAGAGACTGAAAACTGACTAGAAGACTAACTGACTAGGAGACTAACTACTGCTCTGATATAGGAATGATCTCGTAACACATCATAAGTACAGACACATGTGGACATAGTATGGACGCAACCATCTGTTTATGAATAGTCCATAATATAATGAATACAAAATTCCTCGCAACCTGGATGGTGGAAACAATATCCAGGGTCTTCATTTCTACGTCCCGAATAGTAAGATTCTAACCATGTGATTGAATGTGTCAAAGTCGAACATGGTAGAAACCACTTGATTACCAGTCAATGATGTAAATTGTTAACAAGCGTGAGAGAAACCACCAATAATGACAATGGCTCTCAAGTTACTCGGCACAATCCATGAAATGTGATAAGATGTGTTGATGTCCAACATGTCACGGAATCCTTTGATTGAAAGTCGATGATGTAAACTGTCGTCAAAGGCGAGAAAATTGCCATTGAGGCATGCAGATTTCAAGGTACCGATGATTCCTAGATCATCTTTCTAGATAATGAGTCGAAGTCGATAGAAAGTGATCTGTCGTAAGCAAGCTCACAACACAAAATCATAGATCAAGTTGAAGAAACTTAGTTGCAAGGACTGGCTCAGGGATGGTCAACATGGATGACAGACATTTTGCAGATGAATGGCTTATTTGCACTGAGCTCCTGAACACATAACGACACGACAGATGGTTTGGTGATGATTGACCCAAAGTTAATACCCAGAAACCGGCTGAAGACTTTCAATATGGTTTGATCAACTGTTAGGTAAAGGATTTCCCAACCCAGGTGAATGAAAGTGTCGTGTTCAAGAGTGGTTATAAAGTATGACAAACAGACTCACTTTTCTCTCTTTTGCCCCACCATTTCTGGCAAGTACCTCTTTATTTTTTACAAGCTTGAGGAGGATAACATATGCTTGATTATAAGCTCACCCTTCGGGTGAGTCCAACTTAGTTTAAATGCGAACCCTAAGAAGGAGTGGTCCGTTCCTGTTTGTAAATGAACAGGTCCTTTACTGTCGAAATTTAACGAGTCTAGTATAGGAGAAACTCGGCGTTTTTCATTTTTAGAGAGTCTGAAAAAACTTAAGAAGACTCTAGGGTTTGACTTTTTCGTAAATTTGTGTCTCCCAAGCCCGAAAAATTATAAAATAATACTTGAGAGAACCGCTTGATGTTTTATGACCAAGGAGTACTTTTCGTTATTAGTGTCTTTGATCCGAAAAAGTAAAAAAGCGACCAAGGACACGTCGTTTTATAACCAATATCGAATTTGAAACGACAAAAATCTGGCGATCTTTTTATGTTTTTACGGTCAAAAAAGAGCTGTAAATCGACCGTCTTTAAATTCCGTTTTAACGAGTTTAAAAGAGAAACTCGGCAATCTTTTCATGTTTTAGGAGTTAGAAAAGGGCTTAAAAGGTGACTCTGGTTGAAAATGATTGATTTCGCCTGAATAATCCTGTTATCTTGCACAAAAACACAAACATTACTCGTACCTGCTTGAAAGAGATAAAAATGTCGAAAAAATACCCTTTTAAAGTGAAACATAAACAAATTTGCATTTATTTACTCAAAAAACTTATAAAAAGGAGGTTTTACCATTCATTTTTACCATTTCTGATTTGGGTGAGGAAATAGTGCTTTTGCCTTGAAAACTTCCAAGAGGATTGCGGAGAATCCAACCGTCGGAATCGGACGTTGTCTTCACCAGGTAATCCACATCATCCTCCTCTTGTTTTTCATCCATTTATTTTTTCATTTTAGTCGTTTATTTGATTTTTTAGGAGGGTTTTTGGGCTAAAAACCCGCGCTCGGGGTACGCAGGTCCACCACTGCTAACCTAAGGACCCCGACTTTTTCTCCATTGGGAAAAAGGTCGGGGTCCGCACCTTCTCTTTAGACAAAGTGCGGTCCCATGCATTGTGTCTAAAGGCAGGGTGCGTACCTCGGCGCAAGGGTTTCAAACCAAGAATCCTCAAAATTGGACCAACAAAAAACTTTTCTAGCATGCTAAATATTCTTTTGGCTTGATGTAGGGAGTACATCATGCTGGATTGGAGAGAACGCGAGCACGAGGATGTGGATGCAGCCGCATGGAATCATCAACCTTCGCTTGATGCATTGAGGGCGTGCGGGTTGTACAAATACTGGGCCATTCCTGGCATGAGGGCTCAGGTGGACTTTTTGCAGTGGATGGTTGACAAGTGGAACGTCCAGGACCAGTGCTTCTTGATTGGTGGCCACCAGCTCGAGATTGAGTCGGCGGACATATATTTTTTGACCGGTTTGCCTAAGAGAGGCGTTGATTTGACCCTGTTTGGGGCTAGGGCGGGTGGCCAGTCCTTCAATAGCCTTCGACTAGAGTACTGCAACAGGCAGTCTCGAGACAAGGGTATAGATATCAAATACATAACCCTTCCTGCACTGAATGTAATTGTATTCACTTTTACTCGACTTTGCGGGGCTGCCGCTTTACACATTGCCACTGGATCCCAGATGCGGATGGCAGTCGACTGCTTTCAGGGCACCGTTTTCAACTGGTGCGATGCTGTGTTGGCCAACGTGAAGGGCCAATTGAACAGGGCCAAGAACAGGCAACTAAAGACTATTGGATATGGTGCTATAGTCATCAGCTTTGGCCTGGAGCGGATTCCAGTGCTCATCCCGCAGCACCTCACAGTTGTACCCGGGCATCCCCGAAAGTCTAGACTGATGCGATGGGTCGTAGTTATGGCCCGTCATCCTGATGAGGGGACCGAGGTCATCCAGTCCAAACCTGAGTTCTTCCAGTGGTTGGAACATCAGGTCTTTTCTATCCAGGACTTTCCATATACTAGGATTGATTTCCGTGGTGACCCAGACATGGCTCTTCCTCAAGGAGAGCAGTGGCATGACTCAGGTAATCATTTTCAACTTTTCCTAATGTTAATTTTTATTTATTTTATATCGTCTAAAAACTAATAGTAATAATGTTTTGAAATGTAGATGTGGGTCCACAACGACCAGCCGCTCTCCGGCCTTTCGAGAGAAGGCAACCACTTGCACCAGCTCCAGTCCCACAGGACGAGTCAGCAGAGACTTTGGCTGAGTTGGAGAGTCACCTAGAGTGCCTCACAGGGGACATTCCTAAGATGAGCATAGATGACATTCCTCGTCGGCTTCAGCGCTATGTGATTGGAGTCCCAGGACCTTTTAGGAGGTTCCTTTGTAAGGTGGCTCGTGCAGTGGTTTCGTATCGAGATCATCACCAGTGATGGGATGATCGCTTATGTAGTCACATGTGACATTTTACTTTTTGTACTTGTCATTTTTTCCGATCATAAGGTGTTTTTCAACCTATGATCGAAGGCGATGTATTTTTTGACACACTCCTATATATATATGATATCGTTATTACTGACTTGTCTTGTTAAACATGTTATGGAATGTTTTTAAATTTACCTGTATGATTATCGTACATGTCTACTTAACACTAGAGAAGCAACTGCATCTGCTAATGTATTTAAAGATCTTGGAATATGTTGATATTCAATGTAATCAAATTCACATTCCAAGAGATGCACTCTCAAAAATAATCTTAATAAAACTGGATTTCTAATGGCGTATACTCTATTAAGCTGTAATACAACAAATTCAGAATCCAACCTTACTATCAAACTCTGAATCCCGAATGAAATAGATTCAGATAATAACTCCACCACTGCACTATATTCTACGATGTTGTTCATTGTTTGACTGAGGCTTACCCCATGCATAGATACTAACTCATCAGAGGGTGAATAGATAACCCAAGTTGCGGAAGAAATGTTCCGTGTACTACGACAAGTGCCATCAGCGTAACCAATAAATGTTTGAAGAGGTGTCGACATCTGCGACATCAAACGTAAAACCAAGATAAGTAGGAATAACGACGAAAACCCAATCTCTAAGCTAATGCACACTTTAATCTAAAACACACCAACTAAAAGAAAAACTAACCTACTAACGAATCTTCACACTCGATTTAAGCATAATATCTCCTCAGGTAAAGACCATTTCTGGGTTTACCTAAAGAGACCCCGTCAAAGTCTACCAACTCATATGCCCCTTTCGCTAGCTTTCACTTGACAATAAAAGGACCATGCCACATAGGCACGAATTTTCCAGCGGCCAATTTATCATTCGCTTGATCGTACAAGAGGACTAAATCTCCTTCCAAAAAATTTCGAGGGGTTACATTTCGATCATACTGAGCCTTAATACGTTTGGCATGAGATTCGATCACTAATGCAGCATCACGGCAATTCTCATCTAACTGAGCTAAGTATAATAAACGTCTTTCCTCTTCGGAAGTAGATGGAATTAATTCGATGGCCATTCGCAATGACGAGATTTCACATTCAATAGGTAACACAACTTCCAAACCATAAACTAGTTGGAAAGGAGTGAACCCTGTTGATGTTTTGACTGAGGTTCGATATGCCCATAGCGCTGAGAATAACATGTTGTGCCAGTTCGACCGATGAATCCCAATGATCCGTCAGATCATGATGACTAAGACTTTGTTGATAACTTCAACCAGACCATTAGCTTGCGGATAATAAGGAGTTGAACTGTCATGACGCAAGCCAAGCTGGTCTGTAAGTTCTGTCATCATAACATTTCGAAAATGACACCCATGGTCAGTGATAATCGCTTGTGGAACACCAAACCTAGCAATTATATGATTGAATACAAAAATTGCAGCTGTTTTGCCGTCTGCCTCAAATGTAGGCATCGCCTCGGCCCACTTAGTAAAATAATCTACCGCGAGGATAATGTACGCATGCCCCCCGGCCGAGTGAGGGTTGCATGTAATATCATCGATACCCCATTTCGAAAAAGGACCAACGACAATTATAGGGTGAAGAGGAGCAGGTGGAGCGCGCATCTTTCAATCAAAAATTTGACAATTGTGACATTTTCAGACCGCAATAATACAGTCTTTAAACAAAGACGGCCAGAAATAGCCAGCGCGCAATATCTTTTGGGCAGTGGCATACCCAGACATATGACCGCCACACGCTCCAGAGTGACAGTCATTTAAAACCCTCTCGGCTTCCTCATGAGTTGAACAACGTCAAAAAATCGAGTCTGGCCCCAGGTGATAAAGAGTATCTCCAATAATTTTGAATTGCTGGGATTGGAATCGAACTTTTCGACGGTCGGATCGTGAAAAATCGGGCCGAAAGGTTTGGGTTTGGAGATAAGTGATGATATATCCATACCACGGATCTAAAGTGCTAATCAGAAATAAGAATTCGTTCGCAATGGACTCTTTCGCCACAGTTTCGGAATCAACACAGGGAAAGTCACATATAAGTTCCGCGAAAACTAAAGATTTCTTTGACTTGGATTTTTCAAATTCCAAATCAAACTCCTGCAAGATGACAATCCATTTGGAGTACTTGCCCCCCAGCAATTGTTTAGTCAAAATGTAGATCATGGGGTTGCAATCAGAAATAACCGTAGTCTTGCGTAACAAAA
>APFE030691335.1:0-13623 GCA_000404065.3 Pinus taeda | reverse complement strand
ACCATTCTGTAAGCTTGTACAATGATTCTGAATGGTACACTAGCTGGTAAACGGGGTTTGCCTAGTAGATTCCAGTCGAAGGAAACAACTAGGTTGCTTGGTGGTGGGACCAAATAGACGGCCGGATATGACTTTGATGAACTTCCTTCCTGCGGTAAAGGAATGGGAGTACTGTCCCCAAGCTCATCAGAGTTTTTGTTGATGAAAAGAATTTGAACGGTGTCGTCCTCTTTCTCTTCAGTGACGGTATCATTCGAAGATGAACACTCTGAAGGCAAGACCGGGTCAATTGCTGTATTGACCCTTTGAATTTTGTCTAGTATGGATTCCGAGGGTTCATTTTCAATGATAGGTGCTTCGGCTGACCACAAGGATGGGCCAGTCGGATTTTCAACTGGTGGAGGGCTCGACAAGAGTTTTTGATATCTAGGAGGAAGTCGTAGCGGTGAAATCGGACGATTATCTAAAACTCTTTTAGCCTCTTCAAGGAAGGGACAATGATGGACGGCATGATCGCCTTCACACAACTTACAAGGAAGTTTAGGATTCCTTCTTTGTCAATGTGCTTCACTTTCAGTGGTTTATGGTGAGCATTCAACGTGATCGCCAGAGGTTGATGCTACCGGATTGTGCAAATGAGGAGACCAGTCCCTTAAGATCCGAGGGATGTAGGGACAATCTCAGTGATAGTGGTCTCCATTGCAAATGATGCAAGGAGATTTAGGTTTTGACTGTGCGGTGTGTGAATTTTTGCTAGACGATACTTGGTTGCTCCCTTTCGATTTTGGTTCTTTTTTCTTCTTTTCCTTTTTCTCTTTCAGTTTCTTCTTCTTCTCAGTTACTTGACTTTTAGCTTTATCGGCTTTATCAAGCGAAGAAGAAGGAGGAGAGGGGGAATCAAACAAAGTAGAAGGTTGGGAGGCAACTCTAGTGTCGTCTAGTTGTTGATTAGATTGTTCAGGAGTTATGGGATTCTGAACAACAGAGGTAAAGAAGAGACAGACTGACAAACCAATTGTCAATCCTGGAAGTGACAAAGTGGCCATATGGGGTGGACCAACATCTCCCCAAGAGGAGAAGGAAATAGGATTTCCTTCACGGGGAAATCCTTGGTTGGTAGACTCCATTTTCTCAACCTGAAGATCAACGGGGGAATTTGTGACGTTATTTCGATTAAAATAAATTTTTAAGACGCTTGGACACAACTTGTTTTTTCAATTTTAAAGAGTCAAGAAAAAACAAAAGATGACTCTAGTCGCCTTCGATTTTTATAGAGGTTGAAGTGACAAGCGCTCAGAGGACCTTTTCCTTTAAGGAGTCTGAAAAGGAGAAAAATTGACTTCTCTGGAGATCTAGGCAAAGAGGATTACCAAACCAATCGTAAAACTATAGAATACCTTTTATGGTACGACAGTCAATCTTCCTGAATGCTGTGTTCAGTGCATTATGATCGATAGGGTGGCGGACACGGCTTCCTAAGGATAAAGGATGTAGCCTATTGTGGTCTCCCAATATATACACGACGGTACGTGGGAGCACAAGTCCGTACTGGCACTTGCCATGTTAGAGTGGAGGAATCACCTAACCAACACTGAAAGCAACAGTTACTAGGCTTTACGACGTCGGAATACGTCTCTAGCCTAGACCTCTAGATGTTGTGCGTTAAGTTCCAAAGCGTTGTTAGATTCATTGGATTTATTTTAAGTTGATATTGCTTAACAGTTTGCCTTTCAGGTTCACCACATGATGTATGTATAATTCCTAAATGAAGTCTAAGATGATAAATAGACGTTTTATCTTCTTTCAGCAATGAAAATCCTAGCTACTAAAGGGAAGAAAGTCAAGCATATTTTCTTCATAGAGCATAGAGCACACGCTAAAATGCACAGTCCTAAATCAAGCCAAGCATTCAAAATGCAAATGCACATGCATGTATTTGTTTTTTAGCTCTCTTAATGTGTGAATGACGTTAAGGAAGCTATGTGTAAAATTGAATTACTTTTAAAGCGACAGTACTCAACAAAATTCTTTTTCAAAACGAAGTGAAAGCAAGAGATACACTTTGCGATTTTGAAATGGAAATTTCTTTTTGACACTTTAAAACTAATAATTCAAATCTTATGCAACAGTAACTGTATAACCGACTATCTAAAACAATGTAATTGCTTTCTAAAACTGAAAACAACAGCTACAACACTTTCAGATCTAGAGATGACAGTTCGACTATGCTACTTTTTGCAAAAGAGAACTAAAACGACGCATAATACATAAAAAACATTTATAGTTCTTTGCACTAAGGAGGCGGAATAATGCAAGAGAAGGGGGTTTTCATAGAAGTACACTGATTATAGACAGCAAAACTCTTGAATAAGACTGAAAACAGTGAGAAAAATCCATAGTCAGAGGGTAAAGTCAATCCTCCCTGACCATTGCACTTGTTACACAGTGAACTTAGTATGAAGCGCACCTACTCCATTTAGGAAGTGTGATGCATACAGGTTGCCTTGAAGGCAGGGTGCAATGGTAGCAGTGTGAGATTTTGAACGAGATTTCTCTCACAGTTTGCAATCTAGTTCAGGTGTTTAGGCTGAATAAGTAAGGATTAGTGTGTGTAAAACATAGGGGTGATCTAAGAGGTTACTAGAGCCACCACTTAGGGCAATTAGATTGCTTGCATATCTATTTTTTAATTCATAAACAAAACATGGAGATTGACTGAAGTAGCATTGATCTACTTTGCATTTGTATGAAAAATGCAGTTCGAAGGCTAGTTGGCTTGACTTCAGGCTCCGTTTGTATGTTTATGAAAGAAACAAGGATAGATAAACTAACAAGTAATCTAGTCGCTCCCCAGTGGAGTCGCCATTTTGTTACACGGGAATAGTGTCCACTCAGATGCTGCTATTCCCACTAAGATGGGTGGCTATCTTAGAAACAAACAATCAAAGTCTACTATTGATTCCTTTTATGCAAACGGATTGGAAGAGGACCAAGAGGGCCAACCTGAGTCTTGTGCTTTATTTCCTCTCTTTCTTGATAGAGTTTTGCCACTTCTCCTTTGTCTGCCTAGCTTCAAAAGAACCTGTGGAGTCACAGCAACATACTACTATGAATGAAACAAGGATCTAAATTCATAAATAATGCAGGATCAGATGTGCATTAACCATATACATGCATATATAAACAAGTACACAAGAATATGGAAGGAAACAAGAATAGCTTTATTAAGATGAAAAGTAGCAAGAAGATTACAACCATGTGCTCTCTGACCCAGCATCATCCTCCAGCTAAGAAGCCCTTCTTCACCTCAAGCAAAGCTAGATCACCCAACACTATTAATGTACACTAGAAATACCAACAACACTTCTCTTATAAGAATACAAAATTCCAGCCTCTGGATCTCTGTGATGAGGGATCCATTATAGATGATTACATAGAGGTGAGTCATCTTTTGGGATCTTGATTAGTGTCTTCTCTCTGATAGTTCCTGCTTCCACTTGGGAGAATGATTGATTCTCTTACTCATCCCTGGTCGAAAATGGAGTGGCAAGTGTCAGAGGGGAAGCTTCTGGAAGATTCCATGATCTTCCACCTCGCATTTTTGTCCCTGCCATTTGTCCATTCCCAACCATTGCACCCTATAGAGGAGAAAATCAGTATGCATTGCACCTTGTACATTGGGAAGGTGATATGCATCGCACCCTCTGCATTGAGCTTTCAGTATGGTCCAATTTTGACCATTTATGAGTAGTTTTCAGTGGAGAACTTTTGGGAGATGATGTAATCATTTAACCTTATTCCTTTAGGCAGTGAAGCAACACTTTTAGGGACTTAGGAGCCCTCAGTTTATGGACATTTGTGATTGGGGTTGAAGTGCCCAAAAATGTCTATAACATTTAGTTCCCTATCCATAACATTTCGGACCTATTCTGCTCTCTTTCCTTCATGATTTAGCCAAGAGGCCATGGCCATAAGTTGCACATCTCCTACCATAGCATTGGGATCCCACAAATTCATGTTGGGAAGGGCCAAGTTGTGTAAGTAGAACTCTGATAATTTGGCCTTGTCCTCTGACGAGCTACTATCACATAAAGCCATGAATTGATGATAGTTTTGGAATGGAGTGGTGCCCCTTTGGGCCAAGGTGTTGATATGGAACTGCAACCATTGCACCTTAAGGTATAAGGAATATGATTTGGTGGGTTTCCTAAACTGTATGGCCTTTACTGCCCAGCTGGCCATGCAGGCCAATTGGGCTTCCTTTTCTTGCACCTGTTGCCTTAGAGACTGTATCTCTTGTGCTGCTTGCAATTCCTTTTCTTGTAGTTGTCTAGTCAGTGCCTCAATTTCAGCCTGCAACCCGTCTCTTCTTTGTTGTTCATCAAGGGTTTCTTTGTCTATTGTGGGCTCCTCTTGTTGCTACTATTCTCCCAAGGTGTGGGGCTTGTCTTCCTTAAAGTGTCCTTGTAACCGTAGTTGTTGTTTAAGCAGCTCGTTTTCTTCCTGTAGCTTGGCCTGCTGGCTGCTTTCCACATGTCGTACCATAGCTAATTCCTTTCTTGCCTCTTTGATTTGTTCTTCCAAGGGACCTATATCTGCCACACCCTTGGATTTGGCGATTTTCATCCAAGTGTGGGTCCTCACTCTCTCTTCTTCTAGTGCAAAGAAAAGTGGCACTGCAAATTTTTGGGGAATTATATTTTCGGCCTCTAACAGGTTATAGTAGGAGCCCAAGTTGGGCTGGGGGCTTGGTTCCTTAATGTTCTTAGTATTTTCTTCCTCCTGTGATGATTTAGCTACCTTTTCTTCCAATTCCTCGGTCTCCTTTAGTCTAGCCAGCATTTCCTGTAGAACTGTCTCAGCATCCTGTAGAGAGGTCTTTGTGTCCATCATTTTAATCCTTTCTCTCCAGGTGGACATTTTTATGCTTCCCCGTTCATAGGTGATGGATGCCTTTGGAGGAGACTTTTCCTTTTGTTTAGTTGTGGTGTCTTCAATCGTAATTGGCTCTTTTGACTCTAGCTGGGGTCTACCAGTTTTTATCCACGTGCTCCTTCTTGCCTTAAAATACATGTAAGGCTCCCTTTTTCACTTCCCTTTTTGCTTTGGAGATGTGCTTAAGGCAGCTAGCACCGCTACTGCCTCCCTGGCCAGAATCTTAGGAGATTTCTCCTTTTGCTACTTTGTTTCCATGCTTCCTGTAGAAAGTCCTATGTCGACTGTTTTCATGCTTCCTGTAGAAACTGTTTTCATGCTTCCTGTAGAAACTGTTTTCAAACTTCCTGTAGAAACTGTTTCAGTCTGTTTGGCTAGATGTGTCTTTCCTTTTAATTCCTATTTGGTTGCCTTGGTTGTGCCCTCCTTTGTTTGGAAATTTTCAGTCCTCTCTACTCTACTTTGCAATTGTTTTTCCCTTGGTGTTTGTGCCATTGTTCCTCCCACAGTTTTAGGCTCATCAACTTGGCCTTTTCCTCATTTCTCCTTCTGTTCTTTCTGTGGTGTTTTGTCCTATGTTTCTTTACCAATGGATTTCTCTCTTGCCTCAGTTTGTTCCCTTTCTTCACTGCTGGATGAGGTGAGCTCCTTGGCTAGAATTCGAATGTCGTCATCTCTGGACATGTTGCGGAAAATCTCCCAAGAGAGGGGAATAGTGTAGGTGTGGAGGGCATCTTCCACTAAAATCTTGATGAGCCCATGATGGGCTAGCTGATTTGGTGTCCCTTGCTTCAATTTTGTGCCACATTCAATTAATGATTGCAGAAGGAAATAGGGGATGCTTAACTTATTTTCTGGAGGTAAATCCAACCCACGTCTTAGTTCACTCAGCAACCGGAAATGATAGGCATAGACAATACTAAACCGCCCCTCATAGGTAATGTATTTCATGATTTGGAGACTGACTTTGCTCCAAAAAGGATGTAAGTTGGCTCTCTGGACCTCGTTCTTGTCTTCTGCAAAATGTTCGTCTGGTAGGAAGAATTCTTTCTTGGCCTTTTGGCCCAATGCCCTCTCCTCTTTGCTCCAGGGTATCCCTACTGGCAGAACAGTAACTCGACTAATGAGTTCAGGGGTAAGCTTTAGGGTCAACCCTCTGAAATTCACTGTGGCCTGTGTCTTTGATTTAGGTCGCAGGGATATTAAGAATTCCTCCGTTATCTCATTGTCATGACCCTGAATTTTGTCACAAAAGGTCATCCAATTGGCACTGGTGAAGAGGTTCACCACCTCGAGATGTTCATGCAATTTACTGGAATCTGAGGGTTCCTTCCTGATAAACCCCCCTGGCATGGTGAGAGTGCTCTGTTTTAATGCTTTGAGCAGAAAGGGAGTGTTGTTTATGGTTTCCTCCTTTGAACTTCAAGAAAGGATCTCTTAAGTGTTTAATTTTTTATGTGCACCAATTCCCTGGTTCTAATTCTTTTGCTGCCCAAAAATCGAATGCCCATGTATAACAGGAAGAATTAGGTTTCCATAGACAAGACACAGAGCTCAATTTTCATCCCTAGCATACATACAACTATTTAAGCTCACATTCTTCATACATAGGTTAGCCCTCACAGTGCTTTATCTTTTCTACAGGAATTTTTTTTTTTAACAGGAACCGTGGAGGAGAAATTTGACGCAGAACCGACTGAGAAAGTTCATGAAACACACAGGAAAACTACTATTTTCAACTCCCAGACAGACTTGTCTCTAACCCTCCAATTCAAGACAGTTCAATTCACCACTTTTTCCAAAACATACCATGCATGGAAGAGTGTTTTCGAGCCTACCTCTCTCGGAACTCCAAATTCGACGCAGAAAATTCCAGGCTTCTCTGCTCTAGAAGGTTATGTCGTACTTCCTGTAGAACTCTTACCGGCTTCTGTAGGATGTCACTGCACCTCTGAATGAGCTCGGTACGCGGGAGAATTTTGAAACAGGCCGAAAAGCTCAGTGGGGGATGACAAGTTAACAGATTGTGGAAGCGGAGGACGAGTACGTCGTCCGAGGACGTTGCAAGTGCAAATGAATAGTGGGTAGCATGAGTCTTTAGCCGAGAATTTGTGAACTACACCGCAATTCACAGCGAGGGGGTGAGGTGGCCAGACCGAACCATTATCCAACGTCATGGCCATCATTTTTCTGTGTGTCCCTGGCTGCCATTACCTCCCCTCTTCCATTAACTGTCGCCACCACTGCCAGTCCCGCCGATTTTCCCCGACTGGACACTCCACACGTGTCGGCTGCACGTCTCGTCGGCAATTTTGAACGCAACTGAGCTTGTTTGGATCCCACGAAGCTATGTAACTAGCTGAGGGTGGCCAGTTGACTGGCCACCGAATTTGTTCAATCCTAACCATTTTCACAGACATGCAGTTTTCGAAATATAGTTTATGCAATTGACGAATGAGGCTAGACACTTACTTGCATGGCCGTGGACGTGTTATGCAGACTTCAGGCCTTAGAACCACTGCTTTGGTTGCTGCTACCTCGTGCATGGGTGTTAGAGCCCATTCTTTCATTTGTTGAAGCTGTATGCACGACTTTGGAACCTGATCCTACGGTTGGCAACCTACATGCACAGGTTCTGTTTCGTTTTAGCTATCAAGGATGTTTTCACGTCCAAGAGGAGCCTTTTTACATGTTCCCTTTGTTGGATTCAGCTGCCCCTACCTCTAGAGTATGACTCCCAGAGGGATCAGCCACTACAGGATTCCTATAGGATGTCTTGTAGCTGCTTCTCCTCCTGGGATGCAGGCTAAACGAGCAGGGCTATATTCACTGATGAAGAGTCTCGATGGATCTTGGATAGGTAGGGTGTGCGAGACTTTGTTGCTTGAATTTTCACTTGAATTTTTTTTATTTTTTATTTTTGCTGTCAATCTGAGGAAAATAGGGTGTTTGGTATGACTGTGCAGGAACACACAACTAGGTGCGTGACGGAGGTGTAAAGAGATGGAACAGGGTGCCATATGGTGATGGGTGGAATAAAGGGGTGGTTGCAGGCCTAACAAATAGGTTCCAAGCTTCAGATTCCCTTCCAAAATCAAATTTGGCTCGCCCAAAGGTTCTACAGGATGTTTCCTGTAGAAATACAGAACTTCCTGTAGAAAATCCTAGAACTTCCTGTAAAAATCCGAGAACTTCCTATAGAAGGTGGAATCTCGGCCTGAATGTGATCAAATCCTAGGAGAGGTGAGTGGCCATGGAGGGAGTGTCTATAGGGATGTCCTGCAGCCTGGTACAGACCCCTATCCTTGTTTTGCATGACCCTCCTTACTTGCAATGTATTCCCTGCAACCTGCAATTATTTCACAGAGATTAGGCCTGTTTCCTTTTTTTTTTTGAGAGATAGCTGGGGCGCCTCCATGAGGTTTTCACCCCCACTATCTGCCCTGGGTGCCTCGAAGAGGTTTTCACCCAAGGATCTTTTTATTCCATTTTCTTATTTTTTCAAGAGACAACGGGGCACCTCCATGAGGTTTTCACCCTCACTGTCTGCCCTGGGCGCCTCGAAGAAGTTTTCTCCCAAGGATACTTTCTTTTTTTTGATGATCAAGGTGTGGGTGGAATAGGGACAGGGCCCTGCTCCACTACGAACACTGATTTGTCCAAAGTTTCAATTAACTTCTGCCTCGAAAGGGGTTTCCTGTAGATTTTCAATCGATGCCCATTGACAAGCATGGGGATGGCTTCTTCATCAATGGTCCTGATAAGGATTGAACCATTATCATTGCATTTATCTACTGTATATGGTCCTAACCATCTTGTCCTCAGCTTCCCTTTGAAATCCTTGTATCTAGCACCCAATCTCCTGGCTGGAATTGCTTTTCATTAAGGTGCCAGTCATGCCATATCTTCCTCTGGAGTTGAACTACTTCTGAGTGGAGGAGGGCCTGCATTCTCTGTTCATCTAATCCATTCAGCTACAATAATCTTTCATGTTGAGCATGGCTGAGATCTAAGTCCAAATTAGCTGCCACCCTCAATGTGTTGTACTCGAACTCTATGGACAACAAAGCTTTCTTCCCGTAGACCAGCTCATAAGGTGTGAAACCTGTTGTAGTTTTCAAAGTGGTGTTGTAGGCCTAGGTGGCCTCAACCAGGCGATCTACCCAATCCTTCCTGCTACTGCTCACCACCTTAGTCAAAATCTCTTCCAATGCTCTATTAGTGACTTCCAGCTGCCCATTTGCTTGTGGATGATACAGGGTGGAAGTTCTGTGCTTGATCTTGTGATGAGTGAGCAGGTCTTCAATCAAATTAGAGGTGAACTGGCTTCCTTGATCGGTGACTAACTCTCTTGGGTAGCCAAACTTGTAGAAGATATTTTCTCTTAAAAACTCAACCACTTTCTCTTCTGTCATTTCCTTGATTGCCTTTGTTTCTGCCCATTTTGTCAGGTAGTCGGTGCACACAATGATGTAAGACCTTTGCTTTGATGGAGGATTGATAGGACCCACAAAATCCATGTCCCACTTCTCAAATGGCTCGAAGATCACTTGAGTTGGAGGGGCATTTCATCCCTTGGAGTCGGTTTCCCCATCCTCTAACATCGGTCACACTGGCTGATGTATCTTCTGACATCTTGATGGAGAGTAGACTAATAGTAGCATGCCTGTAGAATTTTGAAGGTAGTCCTTTTTGCTGCAAAATGGCCTCCACAGGGCCCATCGTGACAGGTTAGGAGGATGTCAAAGACTTCCTCCTCCCTAACACAACGCCTCAAGATCTGATCTGGGCCAAGTTTAAACAGTTTTCCCCTGATCCAAGTGAATGGGGCACTCTTCCTCACAATTCTGTTCTTCTCCTTTGAGGATAGATGCAGAGGGAATTGTGCTGAGACCAAGTAATTTGCTATATCAGAAAATCATGGAGAGAGTACTGAGATAGCAAACAGGTGTTCTTTCAGCATCTTGTCATCCACTGTCCTTTCTTCACCTGCAGGCAAATCCAATCTAGATAGGAAGTTAGCAACAACATTTTCCTTACCTGGCTTGTCAACAATAGTCAAATCAAATTGCTACAACAAAAGTAACCATCTAATGTTATGAGCATTTACATCAGGCTTATTCATTAAATATCTAATCGCAGCATGATCAGTGTGTACGAATGTTTGATAACCAGTGATGTAGTGTCTGAACTTGTTTAGGGAATGGACTACAGCCAGGAACTCTTTCTCAGTTACAGTATAGTTCATCTCTGCCTTGGACAAGTTTTTTCTAACAAAGTATATGGCATATGGTAGTTTCTCCTCAACTTGTCCTAAGGCTGCCCCTGTGGCTTTGTTCGAGGCATCAGTGTGGATGTGGAAAGGTAGGGCCCAGTTTGGAACTCTCAAGATCGGGGCAGATACCAGCTTAACTTTCAATTCATCCAGAGCCCCTTGGTAGTCGTTAGTCCATTTAAACTCAACATATTTCCCTAAGAGGCTAAACAATGGTGAAGCTAGCTTACTGAAATCTTTAATGAATCTTCTATAATATCCTGCCAAGCCTAGAAAACTCCGAAAATATCTGACCTTTTGAGGAGGTGGAACCTTTTGGATGATAGCGATCTTGTGAGGATCCACCTGTAATCCTTGCTGAGAAATGGCATGACCTAGCACAATCCTTTCAGTCATCAGGAATTCACATTTTTCAGGACTGAGGGACAGGTTCATCTCAATACACTTGGCTAAAACTTTTCCCAGGTTAGGCAATGCTTCTTGGAAGTTGGACCCATAAGGAGTAAAGTAATCCATATAGATTTCCACCGAATTGTGAACCAGTTCAGCAAATATGCTCAATACTGCTCTCTGGAAAGTGGCAGGAGCGTTGTGTAACCCAAAGGGAAGGACCCGGTAGGAAAAGGTACCCCATGGACAAGTGAAGGTGGTTTTGTCTTGGTCTTCCGGGCTGATTTGGATCTGATTATACGCGTTGAACCCATCTAGGAAAGAGAATAACTTCTTCCCTGCTAGTCCATCCAACACTTGATCTATGAAAGGCAAAGGGAAATGGTCCTTCTTGGTGGCTTTGTTAAGTTCTCAGTAATCTACACAGATTCTCCACTTCCCATTTTTCTTAGGCACAAGCACTAGAGGTGAGACCCACTCACTGTCAGAGATGGGGTAGATGAATCGTGCATCCAACAATTTTTGCAATTCTTCTTTGATGATGTGTTTAAGGGTTGGATTCATTCTCCTCTGAGGCTGCCTGACTAGTTTACAATCCTCTTTAATGTAAATGTGATGGGTACATACCGAAGGGTGGACTCCTTTCATCTCCTTATAGCTCCAAGCGAAAGCATCCAAATGATTGTTCAATAAGCTACACAGCTTCTTCTCCTGGGAGGGAGATAGGGAAGAGCTAATCTTTAAGTTTCTTTCGGGGCCAAATTCCACACTCTTAACTCTGGGAGAGGTCGGATCAGTCACACAGAGGTCCACTAAAGCACTGGCTTGGGTATCTTCCACCAACTTCTCTAATGATAGTGCACCAGGAGGTGGGTTTTGAATCAAATTCTCAATCAAGTCATCCTCGGTTTGAGGGCCTCCCTTGGTGGCTTCTACTGTGCACAAAGGTGCAGAGTAGACCTCATCCTCATCTCCCTCTTCCAACCAGAGTGGTAAGTCATGTTCTAGCAGAGGTTGGGTAGGAGGATAGAGGACTAGCTGCTTAGACATAGGCCCATTTTTTATGGTCATGCTCCCAGCTCGAAAACTGATGTAAGCATCCGCGGTAGCCAACCAAGGCCTTCCCAAAATGAGGGGGTATCCAGTGAGTTTTTCCTTTGGCTGAAGGACCAAGAAGTCCACGGGGTATTCCCAAGAGTCAACAGAGACGAAGACATCTTCCAAAATCCCTTCGGGAGTTACGGTGGAGCGGTCTGCTAACTGCAGTACTGTTGAGGTCTTCCTCAAGGAACTCTGAAGGTTGAGTTTAAGCATAATGTCCCTAGTCATCACATTAATGGCAGCCCCTAGATCGATCAAGGTGTGGGGGATTATGGTGCCATTGATGTGCACATCAACTACAGGACTCCCAGGATCCAAATATTTTGGACAGATTACTTACCCCAACATTAGATCAGACAGTTGTCCTATGACATTGATAGTCGGGGCATCTCTCTTGCGCTTGCCTGGGTGCCTGAAACACTTCTCCTTGATCAATATTTTGTATATTGGTACATGTTTTATGGCCTGGAGAAGTGGTACTTTCACACACAACTTCTTAAGTTCTCCCAGAAGTTTAGTCTCCTCTAGGTTTGGTTGCGTGGTTGCTGTTAGTTGCTCAGGAAAGAGTGGAATGGCTTTGGGTTCGCTTTCTTGTTTTTCTTCCTCATCCTCTGGGGGAGGAAGTTGGCAGTCTGGGAGGACCTTTCCAGATCACAGGTTGATCTCCTGGATCTCCATAGCATAGGTAGGGCATGTTGTTGGGGTTCGGGTTTGGTTGGGCAGGCATCTGGGGTTGTCTTGGAGAAGTAGGAGGTAATGGTTGTGGTTGAGCAGGTGGTGGAGGCAAAATGGTGGGAAAAGAGTTGTATTGGGGCCTCCACCCCTGCTGAGGGGCATTCCACTGAGGCTGTGGCTGGACATGTGAGGGAAACGAATGAGCAGTAGGCTGAGTATGGTATTGAGATGGATAAGACCATGGAGGAGGTGCAGACCAAGAAGGATGAGAAGGGGGACCCCAAGAAGGTATATGAGCAGATTGCTTGGGGCTATAATAAGCTTGGGATGTCCCTTGCATCCCCTGCTGGTAAGGTCTGGGCCCATGTGGCCTCCTTTGGTTGAGGAAGTAGAGAGGTTCAGCGGTTGCCTCAGTCCCCTGGTACATGGCTTTAAATCCGGGTAAGGTTGGGCATTGGTTTGTGTGGTGGTCTTCCTCACAAATGAAGCATACCTCTACTGAGTGCAATGGACACTCGTTCTTAGGGTGCTTCCTCGTACATCTGGGACAGAAAATGGCCAAAGCCCTCTCAGCTTCCTCTTTCTTTTGTTATATTCGGAAAGTATCAAGTTGCATGGCAATGGTATGTCTCATCTCACTTTTGAGGTCTTCCATCTGATTAGAAAACTCATGCTTGGAGAAGGTGGTACTAGCTGAAAGTGGATTCCCCCTACCTCTTTTCCAGGCTTCCCTAGAATGCTTTCTAAACACAGTGTTTATGTCCTCATAAGGTAGTTGGTAGATGTCCCTTCCAGCTAGCAAATGAAGGGTATCTAGAAGGTCTTCAGGGACTCCTCGGAGTAGAACCAGCTTTAGATATTCAGGGTCAAGTGTGCACCTGGCCCATTTATAACTACGTTGGAACCTTTCCTCATAGTCTTCTAAAGACTCATCATTTCCCATGGTCATCCGAAAGATCTCTCCCTTTGTTTCCTTTGACCTACAGTAGTCCCAGTATTTGTTGTTAAAGACTTGCTGCATCTGAGCCCAAGTGGTGATACTATTTCTAGGTAACCCCATGAACCACCATAGTGCTGCATCCTTGAGGGTAGAAGGAAAGAGTTTCAACTTTTTCTCGTCTTCGGCATAGTCATAAGTTCGATAGAGGACAACAAACTCAAACAGGAAGGTATTAGGGTCTTCAGTGGTCAATCCATGGAAGTGAGGTAAGGCTGAGGGACTTATGTTTTTCATTTTCATGTCCCCA